>JADHZB010001894.1:76416-173998 GCA_015657535.1 Nephromyces sp. MM_2019
CACACTCTCCTTTGAGTTTCTCTTCTTGTCAGGCACTCAATGTTCTTGCTGAAAACTTGCTTTTCGCCTGCAACGATGAGGAATGTTTCCTACGCTCAGTGAGCTTCACTGTGTGTGCTATTGCACACTTAAGGAGCGACTCTAAGCCTAACTTTAAGGCCTTTGTAAGAAACACACAGGCAGCTAGTAAATGCCTAGCCTTAAACGACATCTTCAACGCATCTGCAGCTCGGAAGAAGGGCTTTAATCTTCCCTCCTCCAAAGCCTGCCTCACGAAGCTCTCTAGGGATGAGATTCACGACTATTCGCACCCAAAGTTGGTTGGAGACCCCCCTCTTCGTTATCATAGCTTTAAGCAAGGTGGTGGGTTTTTAAGCGCAGCTAAACGAAGGGCGTTTTCGCTAGCTAAATCTCAAAACCTGAAGATTGCGCCAGACACACCACCATCACCATATGATGATGAAGTGAATGTGTTTGACGGCAATCCCGCAGAATGCCGGCCATATCTCTTGTCTCAGAGGAGCCACTTGATCAACCAGCAAACACGTCATGGTAGCTCTACTCTTGCCTGGGAGGGAGTCGAAGATACGCAAGAAAACGCACACACATACACACAAAAAGCTCGAGATGGAAAAGAAAAGAGGTTTCTTCGTAATCTTCAAATTTCTGATGAGTTTAATGGAAGATTCCAGTTTCTGAGAGGAATGTCGATGCTTTTGCAGGAGCATCTTCTCCGGAATTACGAGCCTTCAGCTGCTTATAGAGCGAACTCTATGAAGGCATTGAGTGTAGCTACTGTTAGTGGCGAGCAGGTTGTGTACAGAAAGCAGCTTCTTTCCAAGCACGGAGAGGCTAGGAAGGAGAGCGAAGCTCTGTTAAGAGCAGGTTAAGATGTTTTCTCTCCGTTTGAGGGAAATTGTGAATATTTTGGGGGAAATTTGGGGGTGAGGGTAGCATATCTACTGGTAGTCTTGGAGTGGGGCATTGTGGTGTGTGGGGAGGTATTAGTGGGTATTTGTGTGTGTGTGTGTGTATGTGTGTGTATGCATGGAGTTTTTTGTTTTGGTTAGTATGGGTTGGTTTGGGGGTCGAAGGGGGTAGATAGTTTTGTGGGGGTTATATGGGGAGAGAGGAGTTTTTTGGGGGGTGAATGGGTGGGAGTAGGTTTATGGGCGGTATATGGGAAGGAGTAAGTTTGTGTGGGGTATATGGAAGGACAGTAAATTTTTGAGGAGAGGGGGTAAAGTATATTTTTATTGGTGGGTGAAGAGAAGGTTTTTTGGGAGTTTAAGGTAGAGTAAGCGTGTGTTCATAAATGGGGCTTAGATTTGAATAGAGGGGTGGTTAGTTGAAGCTCCACTATGTGTGTATTTTGCTCCTTTTTGCTTAAGCTCCCTGTTAAGCCCGCCACCTAGAAGCTTATGATTATTTGCTTCTACAGTGTAGAAGCCTGTCCTTAACGCTGCTTTTTTCTTCTTAGTTTGAATTTTCTTCTGTTTCTGCTTAGGTTCCTTCTATGTTTGTGTGTGTGTATGCTTCTTTTTCATATTGACTCTAGGCTCTTATATATTCTTTGATAATTGTCTGCATGGTGTGTTTTTTTTACGCTTATTGGTCTAATCTTTTCTGCTTCAAATACTTCATATTCTGTTCTCTTTGTGATAATCTTCTTGATGCTCTTCTTGGAGGTTTTATTCTTTTTCCTCTTCTTCTATGCATTCTTCGTCTTCTCCCCTTCCTTCCCTCCTTCCTCTTCTTAACATTCCCCCCCTCTTACCTCATCTTCATCCATCTGATGAAGCATTTTCTCGCATTTTTTAAGAAAAGCGATTTTTTCGGATTTTTTCCTCATTTTCCGTTGTTTTTCACTTTATTGACTTCTTTCAGGTCGCTCACAGTTAGCGGATCTTTGGAGCTTTTTAGCTTCGCAGTATGAGGCGATATCATTGCCAGACACTCCTCTTCGGATTGCTATTCTTGAGCTTTCTGCAGTAGGTTTTTCTCCGAGTGACTTGCTGTATGTAAATGTGAATATCATTGAGGCTTAATCTGTGAAAGTGATGATTTAGTTGCGTTAAGTATGTGTGTATTTGTGTTGGTGTGTGTGTATGTATGTGTGTCTTCAACACTTTTATCTTCCACGCTTTTTTGTAAGTTCTTAACCATATTCTTCAATAATGCTGTGTGTATGTGTGTGTGTGTGTGTGTGTGTGTATTCACGTCATTATTCTGCAAAATTTGCCCTCTGCTTCTGTGAGCGGTTCCGGCATTTTTTCATGCTACTCATAGGTGTAGGTTTGTGCTTTTTCTCCCATCCTTACGGATGAAGATATTAGCTAGCGTTTGTTTGTGCCATTAATTATCCAGCTGTGTGTGTGTGCTATTAATTGTTGCTCTGTTTGTGTGCTTCTAGCATCCCACTGGGTATATATGCTTCCAGCATCCCACTTTTGTGTGTGTGCTAATATCATCTCACTGTTGTGTGTGTTATGTCAGTTATCCCACTGTGTGCGAGTGTGCGTTATTTCTTGCCAAACAATCATTTAACCTTTGAAGGGTTTCTCTATAGGAAAATTCAGCCTTATTGAGAAGTTTAAACGCTCTGAGGCTTCTAAGCTCTGTGGAACTTCAAAGGCAGCACATCATGATAGTCTGGAGAGCGATGGCTTACAGTAGCTTCTCTGATCGGAAGGCTGCTAAGATATTCGGTGAAGAACCTGCCATTATATATAGTGCTTTTGAGGGTTCTTTTCTTGTGTGTATTGTTTTTTGTTAGGGTGTGTGTGCGAGTGTATGTATATGTTTATCGCGGTGTGTGTGTGTGTGAGTGTATGGAGGAGTATGTGATTCTCTGTCTTGGTTTATCATGGTGTGTGCGTGTGCGAGTCTCTGTATTTATTCATCATAACGTTTGTGCAAGACTGTGTGTGTGAGTTTATTATGGCGTGTATATGCGCGAGTTTGTGCGTGTTTACAATGACTTGCAGGTGTGTTAGTGTTTCTCCCTCCTATTCCTCACGGTGTCTCTGCGACTCTATTAATCACAACATGTATGGGTTTACATGTATGAATCTCTCTCTATCTCCGTTGCCCTTTGCCAAAAACACTACCTATGATTATCAAAGTGGAGTTTTTCACTCGATTTTAACACACATCTATCGTCTGTGTGTGTGTGTGTTTGATGGATATCTTCAGTTTTGCTATGTTTTCTTCAGAATTTGACTACTTTAGGCGTTCAATGCCTTCAAATCTGACGCACTTTTTGGAGGCAGTGCTTCATCATATGATAATATTTGGAGATCCCGCTCATGAGCTATCTCAGGCGGCCTTTGAGGTTGAAGCTTCTCTGCGAAACAGCATTTTTTTACGAGTGTTTTTTATGTTGGGGCATGGCGCTGATTTTGAGGGAAAGAAGCTAATGAGACTAACTAGTTATGCACTTGAAAATCTGATGATTGTGTGTGTGTTTGAGAGCTGTTAAGTTTTTCATTGAACACAAGAAATTTGGTGTACATACACCTCCTCCAAGTCGAGATTATTGAGTGTGGGAGGGTTGTGGAGGTTGATTAGAGATTTGGGGGTGGTGAGGGGGGTATTAGTGCTTTGGAGTTGGCGGATTCTAACACACGGAATTTGGGGGTTTTTGAGGTTCATACTGATGGAGTTTGGGTGCTCAAGCGGTTCACACACACGGGTTTGGGGGGTTGAGAGGTTCATATGCACATAGTTTTCTCCTAGGAGGTCTGAAGAATGCACACACAAGCATGTACTTCTTGATGCATCATATCTTCTTTATAGGCTTATTTTTCTGCTGTTCTTTGCTTTCATCAGTTCTTAGGCGCCGATTATGTGAAGTTTCGAGAGTATAAGAAGTTTGGATTGCTTTCTTTCCTGGCTGCTGCCTCTATACAGTAGGTTTTAATGTGTAATGTTGCTTTTACACACGTACTAGCATGAGCTTGAAGCACACATACGGACTTGAAAGACGCACGCACACGCGCATACAGCAGTGAGACACAAGCACGAGTATATACAAACTTGAAGCCCATGCACACACACATATAAATGTGAAGCAAACACGTTGACTTGATACACACATACACAAGAACATACAAGTTTAAGACGCACACAAAAAACTGAAGCACACCCATGCAGACTTGAAACGCTTACATATAGACGTGAAAAACGCATAGCTTTGGAACACATAGCTACACTGTACATACACTCAGCCTACTGCAAAGAATGAATAAGAAGCAAATTGTTTGCTCGGGAAGCACCATGGTTAACTAGTGGGGTGTGCTTGAGAGTATACTATCTGAGAGACTTCATTGTGTGTATGTCTATACCGCTGTATGCAGTCATGTGTGTGTACTTGCGTGAGTGAATATACAGGTTTTGGAATTCTGATGTGTGCCCATACGTGTGAGCACTCGTTTCAGGGCACATGTGCGTATGTGCGTGTCAGTATGACTAATTCTGTGTATATGCTTCTACTTTTGAACACTCCTGTGTACTTTTCCTGTGTGTGTGACTACCTATGCTTATGTCCTTGAATGTGACCACTCTTGTGTTTGTACATGCCTGGAAATACGATGTCCCTTGTGTGGGTGCGCGCCCGAAGCTGCAGCTACTCTTATATCTGCGACTGCTGGTGTATATGCGTGTTAAAATTAGTGTGTGTGGTGCGCTTATGCCCTTTTACTCGCGGTACTTTGGTAGAACTCGATCTCTAGTTTTATCTGTGTGCAGATTTTCAATTGGTAGCAGTCTTTTTTACGGGCTGCATGATCTCGTGAACTTGGTCCCTTGTGTGTGTGTTGCATGTATGCGGAAATATCGTTTGTGTTCCGCATGATTACCTCTTCTAACAAGCATATCTTCGTGTTACTTCTTTCTTCTTCTTCTTCTCTGAGAACCGGAGGTTTGCGTTTTGTTGCTTCTTTCAAGCCATTTCTTTTACCTGCAGCAATTGCTAGTTTGATGCACACACACACTCAAACACACACTCAAACACACACTCAAACACGTACTAGAACAATCGCACAAGCGCACACGCAAACACGCACTCAAACACACACTCAAACACGTACTAGAACAATCGCACAAGCGCACACGCAAACACGCACTCAAACACGCGTTGAGCCGCATTCTCACATACCCTCAAGCACGCATAAAGATACAAAAAAACATCCTGAACATATATGTATACCCTCACACACACACACACAGACACACACACACACATCGTTATGTCGCATAATGGCTTACATCGTTAGCTTTAGCATTTTTCAAATTTCTTGCTCTGCATGTTTTGTTTGTGTGTTATCGTAGTTTTTTGGTTGCTCTCTCCCCCTCCTCTACCCTCCTCCTCTCCTCCCCCCTCTCCACCCCCCACCCTTCCCTCCGTTCCCCTCAACTCTTCGTTTATGACTTGCTTCTATAGGACTAAGTTTAGGATAACTATGAAAAGCCGCACTTCCGAAGGAATCTCGGTTCCGGCTGCTTTCAATTATTCTATGTATAACACGGATGGGGCACACACACGCAACAAGGCTCTTCACTCATCATCAAAGGCAAAGCCTCAATCTTCTGCTTCTACTCCTACTGTTGTGTGTGATTTCCCTGATTGGCTGATGAATACGCTCTTACTGATGAAGAAGGTGTATGATCGCGGAGCTTCTCACTTTTCTTTGAGTGAAGATGAAAGGATAAGGCAGGCGTTAACTCCAGAGGAAGTTGAGATGCAGAATGCTGCCAAGCTTGCTGTAGTAAGTTGCAAAAGGGGGAGCTGCGTATAATTGACGTATGTGTGCGTTTTATGTGTTATATGTTGTGCGTGTGCATTGGTGTGTGTTGTTTGCGTGCGTGTTGTCTATGTTGGTGTATGTTTTGTGTGTGTGTTTGTGTATGTTTGTTGGTATGCAGTTTTGTGTGTGCGTTGCAATGCGTATTGTGCGTGTGTTGGTGTGTCCGCTTGTGTACTGGCATGTTTTTTTTTGCTTAAAGCTTCTATACTTCTTGCTGAGTTGGCATTTCAGCGTTCACCCCTACGCCTGTGAGTTATGTTTTGTCCTTCAAAATATCCCTCTTTCTCTGTTTCTCCCTCTTCTACGTGAGAAGCTTCTTTTCATCTCTTTTATCTGTTATATTATATCTCTAAAGAAGGCTGCTAGCCTTCTTTAGAGAGGCTTTTGGCCAGTGCTTATGATGCTTAAGCAAGTCTTTAGCTGCTACTTTTTCTTAATGCTTCGACTTCCTAATACTTTCCTCGTTTTCCTCATCTTTTTCTTCCTGTTCTTCCTCTACTTCCTCTTTAATTTTTTCATATTTTCTTCTTTTTCATCCTCGTCTTCCTCTTCAACTCCCCCATATGCTTTCCTCTCCCCCTCCCTCCTCCTTCAGCCCTCGGGTGGTTTAGATCCTATAATTAACCTTCAAAAACATCTAACCCTCCTGGTTGTAACCTTGGAAAAATGCCTTTATTGCTTGAAGCTGCTGCCTTCAAAGAGCTTCTATCTGCCTGCTTTCTTATTGAATCTTCATATGCGATTAGACCTAGTAGATTTCACCCTGAAAGAGTTTCCATTGAGTAGCAATGCTGAGGTTGAAGCTGCTGAGAATCTTCGCTTTCGCGATATCAACTCAAACCTCAATGAAACTCTTTATCTTCAAGGCCTGAAGAGTAGCAGCCAACGTCCTGATGAGATGAAATACGAGGCTGATGAAGATAAGGGGAGAGATGGGACGATTTCAGTAAGAAGGGTTAATTGGGATGTGCTTGTTGTGGAGGTGGGGGGGGGTATTAGGGGAGGTTGGAGTGTTTGTGGGGTATGTAGGTGGGTGTATGTGGGGTGTGGAGGTGGGGGTGTGTGGGTTATTAAGGCGTTTGCTTGGACAATCAATGTGTGCGTGCATTAAACAGGTGTGTTTGTGTGTCCGGAGTGCGTGTCCTGGACTCGTGTCCCGGTTGTATGTGTGTCCTGTCTGTGTGTATCCTGTTACTCTGTGTTGAATCTATATGTATCCTGTCTATATATGTCCTGTTGATATGCATCCTGTCTGTGCGTGTCCTATGTGTGTACTGGTATAAGCGCGCAAGCACCAGCGGGTGTACATACTCTCTTGTATGAGCGTGTGTGCATACTTTCGGAAACGCAGGTTCTCAGAAGTTCAAACTCTTTTACTACTAATTTGCATGAGCGAAACCGAATATGGTCTGCTTGGAAATATAGAATGATCGAGAAGCTAGTCAATCCTGGGCTAGTCAATAGGATAGTATCTACCACTAGGTAAACTTAATCTTCAACTTGTATGCGTGCGTATTGCCTTGAAAGCTTTTTGCCTCGGTAGTTGCGTGTGAAATGCTGTTTTTTGGCTTTTCATGTGAGCTGTGTGTTTTTATATGTGTGTGTGTCAGTATGTGTTTATGGGTGAGTATCTACGTGTGTGCTACTCAATTTTTATGAGTCGCTGTTTATTTCGGTGTTTGTGTGTGTATTTGCACGTGTATGTTTACTTATGTGTGTCTTTATATGTCTTCATTTTTCTTGAAATTCTTGTGTGTTTGGTATCTCGCTGTGTTGATTTGCTTGAATTTTTGGATTTTTGCAAATGTGTGTACTTCCGTCAAACTCATGGCTTATGCCGTCTTCGCGCAAGCGAGCGGGTTGGTGGTGTACATACACTGAGAAGCCCCCCTTTTGTGCAGCTTTTGCGTTCATTTTACGTGCGGAGAGGAGATGCAATAACTTTCATTTCTTTCATCTTCATATCCGCTCAGAGCAGCCCTATTTATAGCTTGCATTAGTTTTTGGCTATTATTATGTTACGCCTAGGATATATAGCCTCTTTTCAATTTGATACTGACACACATAGAGCTAAACTTTAGTTTGCCTGAGAATGCTACAAACTAGCTCGTCTTCACAGTATTTCTGTGAAGTTTCTTCGAATTATCAATAGTTTTCACTGTCAATGCAATGGTTTTGTGATGTTAATAGCTTGAGTGAAGTAGCTCCTGTGAGTCCCCTCGGCCACCACCAACAGACCTCTCAAATCCCGGCTAGCACTCGCTGATACTCCTTAAATACCCGCTAATATCCCCCCAATACCCTCCACATACCTCTCAAATTCACATACCTCAAATACCCCCCACTCCCTCCCTCCATGAATACGACAGATTGTATACAGAACCACCTGAAATTCCCGCTACTCTACTTCTTTATTGGATCTTTCTGATGTTTTTTGCATCATTTTTTGCTTTTAAAGCTACAAAAAACATCAAAATTCGCGTCTGTAGGTAGCTTTCTATTCAATTTTTGCTGAAAAAATCAATTTTTGGCGAGTAATTGATGGCATATATCGCTAGAAAATTCTCATGAGCATCATCCTCCTGCAAAATTTCCCCTTGCGATGAGAGATAAATGTGTGAAATCATCATTTTTTCATCGCAGAAATTAAAGATTTTCATTGAATTTGAAGCAGAAATTACGCTTTAAATGAGTTATTTTTTCAGGGCAAAGTTCACTATTGTCAGTGCTTCTAACTTGAAGAGTGAGAACGTCTATGAATCTGTTTGGCTGTTTGGGCCTCAAAGGTTGATTTCTAGTTTGGTGAGTATATTTTTTTGTTTTTGTGTGTTACGATAGAGAAGATTTTTTTGGGATGCATGTGAAGGTTGTATGCCCTGGGTGCGTTATTTTTTCTTTCCAAATGTGTTGAGTAGATCTTGAGATAGGTATGTGTGATGTTGCGAGAGATGGGGAGTAAGGCTGTGGTAGTTGTGTGTGTATGGGTGTACTTTTGTGAGGGGGGGGAAGGGAGAATTGGCTGTGGTAGGAGTGTGTGTATGTGATTTTTTGAGGAAAAGGAAAGGATAGATGGTTAAGTTGTGGGTGCGTGTGATTTTGTGTTGAAGCGGAAAGGAGAGATAGCTGTGGTAGGTGTGTGTGTGTGTGTGTGTATGTGTGCGTTGTTTTTTTCCTTCACTACAAGTCTGGCTTATATCCAAGCATTAGCTAGCGCGACTATTAAGGAGAAAACAGTGGTTTTGTGCAGCGCATTTGCAAAGTTTGGGAGCTTTAAGCATCCTGCATTTCTCCTCTGTATTTTCTCTCTCTTTCCTCTTTCATCCCCCTCCCCTCTCAACCCCCCCTCTCAACCCCGTTTCCCTGTGTGTGCATCTCCTGGGCTAATTTAAGGAAATTCTCACTTTCTCGTGGAATTTAAGTGGTATTTCAGCTCTAATGATGCTCTGTTTCTGTATATTTTTTGTTTTCATGAGGCAGTTATTAGAGTGTAGCTTCCCTAAATGATGCGTATGCCTGTGCGTATGTTTTAATCCATCCATAGGGAAGCCTTGGATTCATTGACCAAGCTGAAGAGCTCACAGAAATATGTGGAGAAGATTATCTGCTTCCTTTTGAAGCTTATATTCATTATATAGCGCGAGCTACTATGGTGCCTACTGTTCCCGAAAGAACCGGCCCGCTAGCAAGTTTTTTTGGTAAATCAAAGGTTAGAAACTGTGTGCAGAGTGGAGCTTTTAATTGATTTCGTATGTGTTGAGTGAGAGGAATATGTTGCGTTATAGAGTAGTTGCTTGTGTGTGTGAGAGGGAGAGACAGATGCTTTTTTTACTCCCTCTAGTGTCTGTGTATGTGTGTGATAAAGAGGTTTTTTTACTTCCTCTTGTTTGTGAGAGGGATTTTTTCTCCCCTCTCATTTGTTTTTGAAAGTAAGTTTTTTAAGTTCCTCCCACTCGTGTGTGTAATGCAACCAACTCCAGTTCCAGTAGCTGTTTACGCATGTTCGCGCCTTCTAGGGTGTATATACAGCGTGCTCTAGTCAAATTCGCTAGGTTAAAATCCGGGATTTTTTGTGCTTCCTTATATTTTTCAGTTTTACTGCATTGTTTACATGCATTGAAAGCACCACAGCTTTCTGGTGTGCATTTTTTTGTTTTCACCTTCTTGCCTGCATTTTTAATTTAGGGAGCCTATCGAACGCCAGAAGTTCCTTTGAAGCTCCAAGATACCATCTGGAGAGACTTTATTCGACGGATTTTTCGGTAGCTGCGATTCTGTCGTTTTATACGCTGTACTTGATGCTTTTTCTGCCTCTTGAAGCTTTAATTTTTGTATGGAATCGAAAATTTGATTTCTTCTTTAGTGTTTTCTGTCTTTATGCAGTATGTTTACTGGCTTTACGTATATTGTGAGAAGATTATATGTGATCTTTGGAAAGCTTGAAGATGAAAAGGTGTACGTACACCTCGATTAAGCTATATCTTACTTCTGAGAGAGTGTAGAGATGCTGGGGTTTGCATAAAATTCCTCAAAAAAAAAACTATCTCTTACATCTTCAAAGAAAATTCTTTTGTTCAAGCCCTTACAGAGAATGTTGCAGATGTTTTCTAGTATTTATTCCCAAATACTCTGGCTTTTTGTGTGCTTTTATCAGTGTAGTTTTCCCGCTTAGCTTACAAGATAGCCAGTGTAAGTACAAGAAATTAGCAGAGCATTTGCTTCTTTAGTCTTTTTTTTTTTCTGTGTTATTTGACGCGCTTATCTATGTGTGTTCCGCCTAAAAGTGAGCAATCATTTGATATGCCGCTTTTTCTAAGGAAAAAATTTGGAATTTCAAGCTGAATGAGCACCATGTTGTATGTATCTGTTTGGAAGCTGTGAGAAACTCGGATGCTAAGAGATGAAGAGCTTCCTTCTCTCTGTAGTTGTGTAAGGCAATTTTTCGGGTGCTTCAAGCTCTTCTTTTGGTATGTAAGACTAGTTTATAGCTGTCTAAGACTAGTTTCTCGAAGATTAAAGCTAGATTACAGATGCTTGCAGCTAGTTCATAGCTGTGTAGCTCAAGTGTATTAGTAACTAAGACTAGTTCTCTGGCATTTATAAAAAAAAATTTTGCTGTGAAAGTTTCTGCATTGTTCTCACGATATAGCCCGCCTACATATGTTATTAAAACTGTTGTGTGTTTGAGCGATCTTATCCCCGTAAAGAAACAAATTTGCCCTCGATATTCATTAACCTCTGTGATACACGCCGTTTTCTGTTATAGCCATTGCATCCTCTCTCTGTAAGTAAAGGTGGTTGACTCTAGCACACACAGCAACTCTCTATTATTTGCTTCATATCAGTCAAAATTGATGTCTCCTGTAGTGTGCGTTGTGTTTATGTGTGTTTTTCCTCCTGAAATTTCCTTCTTTTCCTCAACTCTCCGGTTTAACAGTATCTCGCGAAGTTGTAAGGATAGTGGCCAGCTACACGTCAGATTGTTTGAAGCAGTCTTAAAGCTAACAGAGCAGCATGGTACATGCGTGCCTCCTTTTGTGGTGAGTTCACGAGCAAAAAAATCCACACACACAGAAATGTACTAACATTCTGGCACACATATGGGCACACACGGAAACACGCTCACCCATACATACAGCAACACAAAAACACGTGCCCGCAGAAACAGAGACGCTCACGTACTCTCACATTCCCGCTGTGGACACACATGCATCACACATATAAAATACATACACTCGCACACTCACACATACGCTCTCACATACTCACACGCTCACCCACACACAAGGGAGCACGCGCTCTGGCACATGCACTCGCTTACGCACGCACACACGCACACACACACGCACACACAGATACACACACTCTATTTCTGCTATATTTTTTACATTCTCTCCTTTTTCGCTTATAGAATGAATACTTCATGAAGTCGGAGCATCACAACGGTGTGTTTGCGCCTTTGCTTGGATTGCTACTGCGTTTTGGAATGCTAAAGGTGGGGAGAATAGCTGAGATGAAGAAGCTACGTTTTCTCGCGATTTTTGGAGCAAGAGAAGAGTATTTTTTATTGATTTCATGATTTTTCAATGCTTTTTTGATTATCTTCACACTCAAAGAGCGAAAAATTTAAGCTAAAAACTTTGTGCTTCCTTTTTAGCTCAAGCTGTTTGAACATGTGTGTGTGTTTGTATTTGCGTCTTTGCTTGTGTGTGAGTTTGTGGGGGCATTTTTGTACGTGAATATTTTCGTGGCGTGCATTCGGAATTATATGCTTTTTGTGTGAATTAATCACATAAAAAGCATCAAATATACCCACTCTTTTATGCTTTTTATGCCTACTATTTTCTTGCGTAACCTTTTTGTTTGTGTGTATATAATCATCCGTCTCCATCAGGATTTTTCCCCAGGATAAGTTAAGCAGTAATTTGAGGCTTGTGAAGCATCACAATTTCTTTGTTTTCATATTTTTTAGCCTATAAATTTCAAGCAGCGGAGCTGGTTTTTTGATTCTTCTAAAAAGGATATAAACACCCTCCTGAGTATAGATAAAATCATGGTGTTTTTTTAAATACGCTGAGATTTTAAATAGTGTGTAAAATTTGCTCTAAATTTAGCGAAGAAACTGAGAAAAAACTGTAATACTACTCTTATGCCTGTGTTAATAGCGAATGCAGTTAGCTTATCTTTTTTTTCAATCTTTGGTCGATGTGAGTGCGAAGACAAGCTTTTTCCTTCTAAGAATCTCCCTTATAATTGCGTAAAGCATGATGTGTATGTGATTTTTTCAAGGAGTGTGTGCAAGTGGTGTCTCGGGATCTCCATGCTGGAAATGTCAAAAAATGCTACAAACAGAATTGGCAATCAAGTTGCCCACTTTCCCTGCTTTTACAGGCAAGTTTGAATCTGCTGGAGTATTGCTTTTTATTATAATTTAGTGACTTTATGGTTTTGGGGTAGCACACTACACAAGTTTGCAAGAGATTTGCGTGTGAAGGTTATATCACTATGTGGTTAGATTTAGTTGTGAAAGTTACGGCATGCATGGATGTCTCTTTCTCATTACTCGTTCACTCTTCTCCATGATTTTCCTGTAGTTTTGGTAGTTTGTTTTATCTTTGTATATCACTTGTTCTCTCTCTACGGTTCGTTCTTTTTTTCTCTTTTTCTTGTTCTCTCTATCTCTCTCTATGTTGATCCCTCTCTTCCTTTTTCTCTCTCTACATCTCTTTCTTTATCTATTTGTCTCTATGTCTCTATATCTCGCTCCCCTCTCTGTCTGCATCCTTTTCTCTATGGCGCTCTTTATAGCGAAAGAGCAAATATATATGCACACATGGCAATGCTGCCTTCAAAGATAACTAAAAAAACTCAGGTGTCGATATGATTTTGAATGTTTATCAAAGTAATTGCGAAAAGCTCCACAACATCCTCTTCTAGTTCTCACCGTTTAAGCGAATGGTCTGTGTGTTATACTTTAATTTATTATTATATATGAAGATTATATGATGTTCTATACTACCGGCGCTGTTTGGTGGTTTGTTTGCTTGAATTTCTGTGATTTTCATACGTTTTTTATCACGGAGTGCTAGTCACATAAAGCATTTAGATAAGCTGTAGACATGCAAGTGGCTTGGGGGGAAAAACACACTCAAATTCTCGAAAATTTCACTGCTGCACGAGCAGAAAAAGCTTGTTACTGGATGCATACACAAAGGTCTACCACACACGCGCACAGAGCTCACTACTACACGTACACAACAAACTCACTTCCACACATACACAAAGCTCACTACCACACACATGATGCTCACTTATACCCACACTAAAAGCTCACTACCACTCACGTAAAAAGCTCACGTATACCGAAAAAACAGCGCTCTCGTGGCTACGATAGGTTTTTTGAGATAACACTTTATATCTTCTGCAACCTGCTCTATGTAAAAGCGTTGTAATGAAACAGAGGAATGTATAGCTTTGCAATTGATGAAAAAAACTGCTATATATTTGCTTTGGATGTATAACAAAGGTAGTAACAACAGCTGCAGCTAGATAAGCAGAAACAGTGAGATTTTCAAGCTATCGTTGTATGTACTCTGAAGTGTTTGCAAAACCATCCGTTTTCTAGCTCTGCGTGTGTGTGTACTTCCTACTATGTGCTAGAGTGTTGAGAATTAGCTCTTATCTTTTTATCCAGCTCTTTCGATAGAAAGTGGCCTAATTTCATGGGAATTCTGTGTGCATATTCCGCTATACTCGCACCGTACAAAGTTAACTCTTTGTAGAGTGGGTGTTGATCTGCTAAATTCCGGTGCTTTATTGAGTAAAAATTTGATTTGCATGTAAAAACCATAAAGCCTGAAATTTCTATCTGCTACGCACTTGGACCGAATTCTTCTTGTTGATTTCATATAGATTTTCTCATTTGAAGGCTTTTTTTGTTTCTTCAGCTATATAAGGTACTAAAGCTTTCCGTGGCTGATACTAGTGTTCAAGCAGATGTAAAGCGCCACGAGGATTCTGTATACTTATATCAAGAATTGACTAAAAAGCTACGAAAATACTTTGCGGTATGTGAGCTGTTAAGCAAGTATTTCTTGGCGAAAATACAAAAAAATTGAAAGTTCTTAGCATAAACGATGATCTGAAAGAGTCAGATTGATATATTTCAAGTGTTCTAATGTTCTCTGGGCAGCTCTTCTTTTTACATTAACAGTATGGCATATTAGAATTCATCCAACACTTTTTATTTCCCTCCTTTTCCGACTTTATTTTTTCCCTCCTTTTTTAAATATAAAGCACTTTTTTTATAAATCTTCCAAACATTTAAAACTTTGCTTTTCCCTTAAGGCGAAGGATGATTTCGATGATTGAAGCCGTTTTCATCAGCGTGGTTCAGCCTCTTTTCCTTGTTTTGAAGCTTATTTTGCTATATATTTATGATAAATTATGGGCCTCTTTTAACTATTAGACTAGCTGCTACTTTGAATAAGCCAAAATTAGGCGAACTGGTCCGTTTTCCAACTGATTTTTGCTTTTACTGTGGGTAAATTCCTTTTTTTTTCATTTTTAAAAGAAGTACCTCACAGGTTTTTGCCTGTGGTTTATGCGGTGTGTGTTTTTTACCTTGAAGATAGCGCTTTTTGTGATAAGAGGTTTTTTTCCTCGTTTTATACATATATTGCGGTTTTCAGAGCAGCTTTGGGAATATCATTCCACATCTTTTGTGTCCCCATTGTCGCTTCACTTGTGTAGGTTACTTAAGTTTTTATGCTGCATTAGAACCATGAGCTGTTTTTCTTATGAGGAGCATGTATTTTTTTTTTTCCACAAAATTGCTTATTCTCGTTTCGTTTCTCTTGACTCACAAGGATGAATTTTCTTTCTTCTACTTTCCAATTTGTTTTTCAACAGCAAGCTGATCAATTGATGAAGGATTTGGAGGATCGAAGCTTTAGGGAAGCCCATGAAAACATTCTTACTCAGATCCAGCTTTATAAACTAGCTTCCAATAATGATCAACTTGAAATATTCCCATAGCTTTTCGCTGCTTTGATATCTCAATATTTTGTAGCACTAAGGTTTAGGTGCATGTATTTGAGAGCTGCTGCCTGGTCTGAAAGTCCGCAGTACTTTTAGTATTAGTAAATTACCTTTGAAATCACCGTCTATCTCACCCTATGCTGGCAGAATGATGTTGGCTTACTAATCACTTGCGCTATCAAGCCCATTGGAGCTTGGTGAAAATCTCTTCGTTGGGAATCATTGCACAAGCAAAACAACTGGAGACTTTATTTATCGTATAACGAAATTTTTTTCCTCATCATCAAAGGATGAAGTAGTAATTTTTCGGGCTATTTAAAGCTTTGCAAACTGTAATGCTACCCTTTGGAACTTGGATATTACAATGAATCTCATCTTTTTCTCGGGACTCTCGCTTCTGCTAAATGCAATTCTAAATTGGCGTTTTTTCTGTGCATAGAGAAATGCCGTTTTGTAGGGGTAATTCTTCACGGCAAACCAGTGGTACAAAAAAGGACTTTGAGGTATATCTTTATCTTTCCCGCAGTAAAGTTTTTCTTCGGCCGAAATTGTTTCATTCTTGGAAATGCAGTCCTGTAATTCTCTTCCGTGTAGCTATTGTTCACGGTTGATTTTGAAGCTTGTAACCTCAGTTTTATAATTATTCTTGTGTGCGATCGCTTGATGAATAGTTTAAAGGCTTCGTCTCCCGCAAATATAGAGAATTCCAGGCTTTGGAATATTATTTATTATCGGATAAGAATGGTAAAATACGTTGCTGCGCGCGGAATTGCTTCTTCCTGTACATTATAATTAAGGAAAGCAACCTGCAATTATCTTTTGTTAATCACTCATTTAAGCGTTGGGGCAAAATAGAAATAAAGTTCACATCTGCCTAGTGCAACCTACACTTATTGTTTTGCGGTTATACGTGCTTGGCTAAACTATGATTCACGTGACCCTTTTGGCAACTTTTCACTTAACGACACCAATCGCTTGGGTGAGGCTCTACTATTTGAATGGCGTGCACAGGAATGCAAACTAAATGTTTTTGGGAAGTTAGCCCATCCGAATGAGAGGCCGCTCGTATGTTACGCTTCTTTAGGCTACTTGCCAGAAAATTAGCCCGTGTGGTTACTAAGATAGCCTGCAAAATGAAAATTCTTTTCGATGCTTAAAAAATCTGGGAATAACAGAGAAAAAAGTATTTCACGAGCTAGGTCCACGAATATATTGATGCGGTTAAATTATCGTAAAATTGCCTTCGCCAGTTAAAACCATCAAGCCTAGAAAGCTTTGTAAAACTTGAGTTTTGATGCATTTATACGAGGAAAAAGCATGACCTACTAATTTGGAGAGACTCGAAAACTTCAGAATTCTACTCATCCTCCTTCCCCGATTTTTCAATCATATTCAAGCTCGAGCTTTCGCAGATTTCCCAATAACGTGCTAACGTAATTTACTTAATAGTAGTCGCTAAACAAAGAAATCTTATTACTTTATTAGGAGTGGTTGGATATGCCCCATTTTGCTGCAGTCACTAGTTGCGGCTTGCCAATACTGCAGATTCTCTTTCCTCGTGCGGAGCATCAATCGCTGCGGCGACAATACATCCAAATATTATTTTTTATTGAGAACCTGCATGCTTCTCGTCAGAAAAAAGTTACAAAAATATCCCTCTTAAGTCTTCTATTGACATTTCAGCGTGTTTCGAATCCAAGGGCGAAGAGTTGCGTCATGAAAGTATGGGTATGAACTACAGCGTATTTCCCCCATAATCTTGGTAGCCTTCCTGAGTCAAAGCTCGGTGTCAACCACTGAAAGATTATTCGCTCTGCATCATTTTATTTGTCTATCGAGCTATATGCCTTGTCTATGAATTATTGACTTATCTGCTCTTTGCATTACACAAAAAGATGATAATCTGCATGAAATTTTACAGAGACCACAAAGCGGATAGCATCTTCTTTTTTTTAGATGCAATTATATTAAATTGATTGACCTGTGACCACTCCATAAAGGTTAAGCCCTGATGAAATAAAAATAGGAAAAGAATTAAGTAGCCCCCAAAAATAAGCTTGTCAAGGGATTTTAGCCCAGCTTACATGACTGCTGGTACAGAGTAAATCAGGAAAGCAGGTCAGAGTAATTTCGAAACGTATTTACCGTGAATGCCATAAATATCTTAAAATACAAAGAAACTCGCTTTGTAATGAAAGTTTTTGTTTAAAATAACGAGCTTACTATTAAGCAGTCTTTTGACTCATGCAAAAAATCGTACTCAAAATTTCCTTGGCAACCGTTACTTCTGTTTTACCCGAAACTTCGTTTTAGTGGCGTAAAAATTGACATTATAGAGCCTTGCCTAGCTTCCTTTAAAAAAATCAACCCTAAAACCGTATATTAGCTAAGAAAAGCTCCCAGACCTAGTTATTTTAGAGTTAGTAACATTGAAACAAAAAGGATTTCCCATGTCTTTAGCAAAAGATTTATGAGGAAGCTATCATTCCTTCAACATAAAGTAGAAGTAGCTACACGCTGCTAATTAGCGTAAAATAAAATCTTCTGGACTCGATTATAGATATATAATTGCACAAACGTAGCACGGGGTTTGATTTAGAAGTTGCTTCCTCTTCAGTATACCCAGCTAGCCAGCCGGGACTATCAGAAACTTGGATTTGTTTCTCCCAGTAACCCTAAATATCCTGTTATCCCTATAGAAAGCTTTGCTTCTATGCGCGTAGAGTAGAAATATATGAGAAAAATAGGCCATTAATAGTTGTTCGTGTTTAATGAGATCTACTGCGGAGTCATAAAATCGCGAATACAACTTCTGTTCTTTTTATACTTACACTACTTTGGCGATATGCAGCCTTGTAGCTAGGTTGGATAGGAGAGTTTTGATTATATGGTTAGAACATGATAATAGCACATGGCTACATCGCAGAAACTGTACATAGCAGTAGTCTTTCGGTATACCCAGCAAGCTAGGCTTGTAATAACAGAGATTTAGGTGCTAATCAACTCCGTCGGTAGTTTGCAATAGGAACTGATAGGAAAGTTCAGCAATTTGCTACAAAACTGTTGGTTGCCACGATTGTTGACCAGATTTTTAATAGGCTTATAAAATTCCTCCGAGTATATGCATCAAAACTAGAAGTTCTTGGATGCCCTGGAGTGGCGAAGCGAAACGTCAGCTGCGCTAGTACTTAGGATTCTCTAAAAAAGATCGCTACCATCCTACAATTCATTTCTACCCACTTGGGCCAAATGCTCCAGCATTTGATTATTTACCAAGCCTGTTTTTCTGGATTACTCCATTTGGCTAAATGGGTATGTAAGTATTCCAGCTCACCCTATGAATAACGCTGTAGTAATATCTTATACTACTGTCCCTGACGGGACAACAGTAGCTGCGCCAATGATTACTACACCTCTGTACTTGATTATGCAGCGAAGACTGACCTATGTTTCGAAGACCAAAGACATAAGAAAGCAGCGTCTAGCAAGGCATCAATAAATGCGACTACAAGCAAGTATATAGGCAATACCAAACACTGACATTAACTCCTTTTCTTCCTCGACCAGTTTAGTAAACCATAGCACAACTTGATCGTAGGAGTTACTCCTTCATCATTCATTGATGTCTTCACTGTATCCAAAGGTACTGTTTTCATCACTCTCCGCAGGGGGAGCGGAGATGATTCACTAATAGTGTGCTGTTTGTACACCCAAACTATTGGTATAACTGTTATGGGTTCGCTTCTCCAGGATATCTTCAGTGGTCTTCATGAAGCATAGCAAGAAAAACGCTAAAGCACAATATGCCAAGGCTGCGATGGAGAAGGCATTCTGCAAGAAAAGTCATTCTAAGGGGGCTCCTACAGTTTTGAAGAGTAAGGCTAAACTAATCGCTGGAAAGCGTCAAGTTGCTTCTGAAGCTGAAGTAGTGAAAAAAGGTAAACGCTTGAAGCTAGCGCAAGGTAAGCTGGCTGAGGAAAATAAATCTGTGGTGGCGGACCCTTATACAAAGCTGCTTTCCTCGCTGGGAGTACATCAGGTAGGAGCGACTCTTCAACATCAATTGCTATCAGGAGAATTTTCTTCGTGGAGTTCACTTAAAGAGAGACGTGCAAATGAAGGCAATAATGTTGATTTGGCTGACTTATCTTGCGGCGAAGCAATCTCGTACAAAAGCGGGGACTGCAGCTTTACCTCATCTTCAAGGACAGCAAAATCTGGTTTGAACCGGGGTAATATTGCGTGCGGCTCGGTTGCACGAATTCCGGAAGTTAGCAAAGATACTTGTCCAGAAAATTCAGACGATTTGTTTGAAGATCCCATGCTTGGAAAATATACAGCGGGTAAACAGCGAGGCCTCCTTTCGAGTTATTCAAAGAGTGAAAGCGACACTGCGGCCGATGATACAGCTATCGACATAACCATTGCTATAGACGGTGCTATGAAGTTTGATGCATTGCATGCAGACTTGGTGAATGAATCGCAGCGTACATCATTGAAGAATGAAAGCGTGAATTACGAGAAATCTCCCAGTGATACTGAGTTTGCTGGATTAATTGACTATTTTTATTCTTTTTCTGATGATATTCGCCTGTCTAATACGGATATTAAGAAGCTTTCAAGTAGATGCAGCCCTCAAAGGGCAAGTAAGTCTAGCTCGAATGCTTCTAAAAATGGTTTAGAAATTGGGTCATTGGAGGATTTTGACTTGGAAGATGATTTAGTTGACACAGAAACTACAAAGACTTTGGTGAATGATTGGGAACAAGGTAATATGATTGTTTCCGAAACTTCCGGGAATATCTCAGGGCAGGAAAGCATAGCTGATAAGGCTCAATTAAAACACATATCGTTACATCCAATTGGTTTTGCTCCTTTCAGTACAGAGATTCGTTGTGAGAATCAAGAAAAAATTCTTACAAGCGCCAGTGAAGCAGCAGAAACATGCTCACGAGTCCTTCCAAAAGATACTAAAAAGTGGGATGAATTCGTAAAACGTTATCTTTCTGGCCTGGCTTCTATCAACATATCATCTTTTCGGGAGGCGAACACACTTTTGTTTCGCTCCAAAAGAAATTTTTCAGATGATGCTATTAACGAGAATTTTGAGATTAAAGATCTCTCCTTGCTATTTTATATGAATGCTTACATTGATATACTATTCACTGAACAGAATCATAAAAATTCTCGCCTAATCAGATTTCTTTGTGCAGTACATGTACTGAATCATGTTAGCAAGTTCACAAGTTTGTTTAAAAAGAATAGTCGCATTATGAAGGCACTAGAAAGAGGAGTAGAGCCAGCGTCTACAGCAAGCAAGGCAAAGAATTTGCAAAGAGACGGGGATGCAGCTGCAGGGCGAATTCTAAAAAACACCAATGCAAGCGACTCATCCAAAGAAGTGATGATTAGAGATCAAGGTTTAACGAGACCGAGGATCTTGCTCTTGGCTCCCTTTAAATCTGTGGCTAAGGAGTTTGTTGAGATCTTTGTGAAGTTGCTTCCAGGAAGCTATGGAATGGTATTTTATTGATGAAAATCGGGCTTAAATGTTGTAACAAATTTATCTGTTTCATCTAGTAAAGCTGATTGTATGCTCATATAGGCCCTTTTTCATTCTAGTATTTATGCTGTATGATATGCTTTTTTGAGAGGCTTTTTGATGTGGCGAAAAATTTCTGCCATGCTTTTTTAAAAAATAATGTTATATATAGTAGTGTTGGATTTGGAAAGGTGCTAGATAATCTATTGAAATATGCAAATTCTAGGATATTCTGAGAATATGCTGGATTCTGGCTCGAGTTTTATTTTTTTTTCAACTTCAGAAAAAAAATTATGATAGATTTTGTGATGACTTCGGTTCTGATGATTCTACACCCAACGAGGAAGGTGCAGATACTCTCACAAGTAGTAAACCCGATGATCACTCCGAAATATTTGGTGGTATTAAATATTTTTGTTTTATCTACCCTTGCATCTTCTGCAGTTTGACATGCATTTGCTTGATGTGCGTGAGATGCCTATTTAAGAGCTTCAAATCAGTTTCGCAACTTTTTTGATTATTTTGTAAGACCTGATCGATGTCTCTTTTCATGCGTGTGTGCTATATATCATCATTTTCATTTTTAAACACATGGAGTATGGTGGTTTCTTTGATTTTATTTTACCTTTATGTCTTTACTACAAAATGAAGTTAGTCATGCAAAGAGTGATGCCTATATGGTGTGACCTTGATTCTGTGTGTTAATCTTGACATGAAGTAAAAAGGAACTTAGATGAAGGTTGTGTGTGAGCCCTTGTGCGTCTGTTTGCACTTGTCTATGTGTGCATTTTTCGTTGCGATTTTTTGTCGCTCTTGCTCTAATTTTTTCAGGTAATCAAAGTGATTGTTTCCGAATGGGTATCAAGTTTTTAAACAAGGGAATTTTTTTCTACTCATCGTTGGATACTTCTGATATTATTGTGGCCTCCCCGCTTGGTTTAAAACTAATGATTGGAAACGAGGTTATTTTTATTTGAAAGTATTTGTTAAATGATTGTAATAATTTCCTTGTTAAGTACTTTAGAGAAATGAATTTCTCAGTGCTCCCTCCATGAAGGTCGCAGGCTACTGTATTTCATTTGTGCCAAATTGTTTTTATTATTTAGGCCCGTGTGCTCACGGTTTGGGTCACTTTTGTTGTACTTTTTTATCGAATTTCACGATTTTGCCTGCTATCTAGGATATCCTAGTAATGCTTTTGCTAAAAGATTTTACAGTACTAGCATCAGTGTTGCTGCTATTCGAATTTTTACTGATACAGTGTAATTAAAACGTCTTGAGCAGCTGCTAGGAACTACATGATGTTGGCTTGTGCCACAATCTCTCAATGAAAAGCATACTCGGTCACGGATTAATTTTTTTTAGGATGCTAAAATGCGGGAGACTGATTTCTTATCATCCATTGAAATATTGATAATTGACCGTCTTGATGTTATAGATGCTCAGAATTTTCTATTTCTCAAGGAAGTAATGAAGGTTAGTTTTTTTATTCTTTTTTAACGTGGAGATTTAGATAAAAAATATTTTTTGCTGTGTTGGCCGTACTGTAGGTGTTAAACAAACAGCCTAATAAATTGAGTTGCGATATCCGTCGCTTGAGATCATGGAATATGGAAGGGAAAAGCGCTTTTTACCGCCAGACCATTTTGCTTTCTAATGGCCTTGAGGCACGCTACATATCTTTGCTAAGGCAATCTTCGAATTATCGAGGTTTTCTACAATTTTGGAATTCAACTTCAAATGCCATGCTACTAGATGTGGCTTCCTTAGGTGTTAGGCAGGCTTTTCAGAAGATTGGATGCGAGGATTTCTCTAGTATCACAAAGGTTATCGTTTTTTTTTTCATTTTTGAAAACTATTTGGGATCTGTATAGGCTTTTTTTGCTTTGAGACTGCCGCTTTTTGCTTGTGGACCATGTATTAACATGCGTTGTGAATACGTGGTCAATTTTATAACTTCTGCTTGAAGCGTAAAATTTGTTCGTTTCATATGCTTGCACGCTTGTTAACTACAAACCTTGGCTTTTCAACCTTCAAAAATATATATACTGGATTTCTTATTGATATAATACAATTTTGCCAGATTTCAAAACGAGATATGGATGTATATTGTTGCTTTTTTTTGCCCACTGCGCGTTTTAGAGTATTTCAGCATTTTTCGAAGAGGTGGTCTTACCGAAGCTCACGCTTGGAATTTCCAAAGTTCTTCTCGTGGTGCCAACTTACCTAGATTATCTGAGGTAGGTAACACTTGCCCACAATGTTCTTACTACTCGAACTCAAGATTGCCGTTATTGTTTAATTTCGTGATTTTATCTCCAATATGTTTCATTCTTTCGAACAAATATTCACTTGATCTATTCGCGGTTTTTTGGGGTGCCAGCGGTGGTACCTCCCCTAAATCTTCATTAGATTCATGCAAATTTTTTTGCCAGGCTTTTTGGAAGCAATTTTCATTCCTTGTGTTTGCAGGATATTTAAGCAATTTAAAGCGCACGGTATCGCTTGTCCAGCGTGTCATGAATACTCCTCTAATAAGGTGCTATCTAACAATAGAAGGAAGTTCTTTCATGGTCAGTTTACTTAATCATAAAAATCCTTTTTTATCATTTCTTTTTCCACACTCTTTTGGTTTCAATATGGGGCCAAAGGTTCTTTGTGCCATTTTTGGCCATTGTTACATTTTCAAAAGATTTTTATTCGAATCCGGCACGAAAGAGGTGCTTTATCGGGACCTGGTCGTGGTCTGTTGTTTTTTGCTCGCAGGAGAAATTCCTTTACTGGTTACAACCGCGCGCTTCCTATTTTTTCGGCGTTATAATTTAAGAGGGGGAAGTTCCGCTATTTTCGTTACCCCTCCTTCCCATTCTTTTGTGTATAAAGAGGTCTTAGCAGCTTTAAGCGGAGAAAAAAAATCGTCAATATGCTACTATACGAAATTCCATGGCGAAAGTTTAGAAAGAATAGTTGGCTTGTCCTTTGCGAGCGCTTTGTTAGGTTCTCCAAGTTTTAAGACAACAGTATTCTGATAGAGAAATGCTACCTCTATCTTAATCTGTCTTATTCAACCGCGGAAGCGTTTTATTAAATTACTTCGCATGTATGTAGTATGGTTACTGAATCCAGCTGACACGTTGGATTTGATATTACTACCATTATTTGTATGATTTGGAGGGTATTCAATTTCTTAAATATGCATTCTCGGCTAGTTTGCATATCTTATTCAATTTGTGATGGCTGCAATTTTGCATCCGCTTTACTCACTTGAAAAGGCTCCGCATACTGCATTCCATGCCGCCGCTTATATGTAAGTACACTAACCGTTTTTATCCTAATGCGCGGTCGTTTAATGTCTAGCTTGTACAGCTTCTATTTTAATATTGTTTGCCTCGAGGAATGTCAGTTGCTCTTGTGATTTTGTAGTTGCTGACATCCACGAAATTTCACGAGGCATGTCGGCAGGCCAGCTTCAATAATTTTAGTTTTCGGGCAATGTTGCTAGACTTGGTTCACGGATAGAAAATGCGGCCTATGTTTATTGGCTATTGAAACACATGCATGCGATTTGATTGCTTGCTTCTATAATCTTAACTTGCAAGTAACAAGCGCTTTTTGATGCCACTTTGGTGCCCCTTTTAAGTTTTTTTGGGGCACCTAATTTTCAACTTCCATAATAATTTTACTATAAAATTTATCGGAAGAGATTTCAGTCAAGCTGAACTAGCTGAGTTTGGTATCCGAGTTACGCTAATATGGCAGTTGCCTTGAAATCTCCCTGTCGGCTTGGCTCACCTCTGTAGCGGCGGCGCATTCTGCTGCCACGCACTTCGATTAGCAATAGCTTAGGTCGGTAAGTAAGGACCTTTGTTTATTTTTTAGTCTTACCGGTGTGTAGCATTGAGGCCTCCTTTTCATTAGTAGGATACATATTTCGAAACCCGCTAACAATTATATTTTGCTTGGAAGCGTCTTACTAAACTGAGCCGCCGGGGGGCTATCTACATGTCTGTACCCCATCTCTAAGGATTAATTCAGAGTGCTTCACTACAGAAATTACCTGCTAACTGCTTAACTTATGATGCAGTAAGCAGCCCCCATGTTCCGTGCTGAAAGCAAACTCATTAGCATCGATATATTTTCAAGAGCACGTTGCGCGAGCAGGTGACGAATTTGCTAGAAAGCAGCCGGACTTTTGACCTGGATTTAGCAGGAAAATTGTGCGAGGTGATAATATTCATCAAAATAATTTTTCAAGCGCATTTCTAAAACAGTATCCCTGGGTGTTTCCCCTTTAGTATGTTTGCACCGTTATGGATCGTCTTGTTATGGGGAGCGTTGTGTACGCGAATCTGGGTAACGGCCACACGGGGAGCTCTCAACCTTCAATACGACCGTGCCAAACTGCAGGTAATCCGCAGCGTTGGGCATGCCAATATATTAGTTAACTGACATTTCTTGCCGCATTATGCACACGCTGATGCTGCACAGAAATTAACGGAGTATAGGCTAGAACATCGCAGGACTGTTGATGGCCGGCTGTGTGCTGCTGCGTTTGTTCAAGATGAAATTACCTACACCGATTGCACCACAAATAAGGCACCAGATGGAACCACAGGTGTGCTATAGCTAGATATATATGTGTGCAGCATGCTATGTATTGACGTTGGAAGTTATTCAATAGGAAATCCATGGTGCTATGTTGAAGTCCAATTATTGGGGAAGGGATGGAGAGATTGGGTACCTCAAATTTTAACTGCGTACCTTTATTGATGATATTCATCCAGCACTCCTGTGCAGGATTTTTGTCAAGAAAGCATAGATTATGATGAGGTACAAGCCAAAGCTAGGTAGGTACTTCGCATACGTGCAAGCTAGGCATCTGATGAAACTAGATAAGCTATTATGCCTCAGGGATATTTACGAGTCGACAGCTATCGCGATAGCACAAGAAACTGCGGAGCTGCAAGAGTTGGAAATGTTAAGCTTTGAATGTATCTTGTGTAACAATGATTCCAGATACCCTATTATAACTTTTTTAGGGCCCTGAAGGGGACTTTGGATATTTACGAGAGAGTAATGACAAGCTTCCTAATTTTAGGCCATTTTGTACATAGCACACGTGTACGTAGGTATGCGGAAATTCTGCCATCCTGGAATTAGAAGGCCAATCATTCGTCAGTCTTCTCAAAGGTCTTGATGCGGAGGCAGAAAAGGCAGAGCGTGAAATCAATAAAAATGCCGCTAGAATAAAAAAAATAAAAGAAATAGAAAAGGATACAGAAGCATTAAGGAAAAAAATCGAGGACACACGACTTTTGGGACTTGATAACAGAAACTGCGAAGGTACTTGCCCTTTCGTTTTTGCTAAGCCATGCATCCAAAGAGCGTGCCTTGTCCACAGCTTTCTCCGGTTATTACCGTGAGGTACTCAGAGCTTGAATTATCTTGATGAAGCAAAGCATAAAATTTCTTCGTATTACACAGCCGGACGCCGATGGATTACGAGCCAGTTATTTCGGAAATTCGATCTTTCAGGGGCCCGCTACATTCTTCGAAACCAGTCGGAACATAGATTACTTATGGGAAGAGGAACCACCTGCCCCAAGAACTGGAATCCATCAATTCTCCGTGCGGTGGGATGGTTACTTGCAAATTCCAAATGATGGATACTACACATTCATTGCTGAGGCGGTAGGATTAAGGTGTCTATAGTAGAGCAATTACAAGCACGAAATACAAATTCATATATAGGACTGTGGAGTTAGAGTTTTCATAGAGCGAGTTTTAGCGCTCGCTCGCCGGATGCCCGAAACTACTTCTGAGCCTAATTCGGAAGATGTGATACGGCATTTGCCGAACATAGTGTATAATGGTGAAGTCACTCGATCAGAATCCACCCCAAAGGTTTGAGGCACAAAATTAGCTACTAGGCACAGATTAGAATGGGGTTGTTCTCTGGCTTCAGTATTATGAAGGAGGGAAAAAGTATTCAATCAGAGTGGAGTACTATCACAATAGCAGCCAGAAATGGAAATATCCTGACACCGTAAATATTGTGAAACCCCTTAAAAAATTTGGTTTCAAGCTGCCCTGCTATGGATTACAGGCTGTAGTTGCATTAAAATGGAAAAGCCCGATGATTCCTGAGCAACTAATTCCTTCTAAATACTTTTTTACGAGCAAAGCAATGGAACCATTGAAGATTAGCGGACTTCCAGCTGAACACTTTGAAATGTAAACTTTTGATTACTCATGAGCAGTCTTAAAAACTATTTTGTCCCCGCAGTGACAGTATTAGCAACGGAGACCTCGCATTTACGGACTCAGAGAAGCATTTCGTGGCCGATTTACCGGGAAAACTTTATGGGATACAATTTATACGCAGCTCTCTGCAGAACATTCAACAGCACGTAAACTTGGAAACTAATATTGCAGCCATTCTCTATATTTGCCTTCCTGAAGATTCCAAAAGCATTGAGTTCTCTATAAAAAGTAAAAAAAATGGAGAAATAGCCTACGAGGAGACGCATGAAAAATTTTCTGTGTATTATTCTGCTGCTAGAAACGTCAGTGTAATGTAACGAAATTTATTCCAAATTAGATTCATAGTTTCAATTTCAGATACAAGCAACTTCTTCTCAAGCCTACATTTTATTTAAGAGCAAAAGCTTCATCGGAAGAGCTTCCATAGATTTTAAAAATAAAATTCCCTATTTGCTTCTGTTGAAAGACGCAGCCCATGCGGACGATACTTGCCCCGTATAGTTCCATAACATAAAAATAGTTTTGCAGAAATATCAAAGTATTCTTTTTATTAGGGAAGAGTAACCAGATTCGTATCTGGTGATACAGAGCACTTCGGATCATGCAATGCCTCCTCACAAGCTGAAGGTAGCACTGTCTTTTTGCATATCTGTAGCAGTGGTTGTCTCAAAAACTTTCAGAGGGGCACGGCTGCAAGGCCGCATTGAACGGCAGATACATAGACGGGAAAAACGGCAGCTGGCATACTGAGAAAGGAAAAGGTAATAAATATCACCATTGACAAAGTTACCCGTATACATATATATTGCTACTCTTTCAGGAGCAGGAGAATATATGTTCATAAGATTCAAAATGCCTATCAAATTTCGAGAATTCAAGTTTAAAACAAGATCACTGGAAGAAGCCAAACCTGCGGAAATTGCATTAGAGATGGGTATAGCGACTTTAAGCAAGAAGAGAATTGTTAGGCTGCACTCATTTCTTCAGAAAACAAAGAACGGATGATCTTCGAAGTTACAGAAGATGATGGTACATACATGGTGCAGGAGCCAAAAATAACTAGCACAATCAAATTTATCATCACTAGTAAGAAAATATATTATAAGAGAAAATGCAACCTTGAAGTTATTTCGAATGTAGAGATGCGTACAAATGATCTTTTTGGCACTGGAGGGTCATTAGTACTCAGCGGAGTACCCTGCGAGCAAGAAAACAAAGCGAAAACAGCGAAAAGTGTACCAGATGTAATTTTCGTCAAGTTTAGTGGTGTAGCGGATCCTAAAGAGGGAGAGCTAGCACTTACAGGTACTTCTTGGTTGTAAATATGAAGAAACTCTACCTAACATTCTATGTAACACCAAAAAAATTCAGATGATGGTTCTAAAAAGCATGACCATGATGGCTTCATATATGGCTGGGAGTACGAAGTGACCATAAAATGTTGGAAGCCGTGCCCCGGCACACAAAATGCAGCTACAAGCGGAATCTTGTTCAACGGGGATAACTGCAATCTTCACAGCGCAAGCACGAATATAAAGGAGTGCCCAAAACTTAACAGTTGGAGCATAGACTTGAAGAGGTGGGGAAACTGAAAAACTTCTGGAAAACAGAGAGCATCTAACAAATCTCTCTAGTTAAAGTACCTTGTGATAATTTATTTCTTGCGAATGCCTAACGCAGTTACGGAGAGTACATAATCAAGATAAAGATTGGTTCACCATGCAGATATCAGGCTGTCAATACCGTTCTGGTCAACGATAAAATTTTCATCCGGGTATCATCAATGCTACTCAAATGATTAAGCTAGCCCCTACTCTTAAGTATTTTTTTTCATAATCCCGTAAATTTCAGGAGCATCAGTTGGCAAAAGGCGAATATACGACGGTATGGAAAGGCAATATGCTTTGTACTTTATGCTTAGGCTGCATCATTCAAAAAATAAAAAAAATTTCAAGGCAACCGGGAAAATTGATATGACCACTGGTAAAACCGTTAAACTCACATCACCCTCAGCAACAACCATACAGAGCATCGAAATTTCAAAGTTCTATCGTGCCGAATAAATCATTTCGAGATATATGGCAGTATAAGTTTGAAGCAGGGAAAAGTCTTAATTCGTATTACCGCGTTTATAGTGTGAAAAATAATTTTCATTAAATAAGATTCTATTTTAGAGGTTTAAACGCATAAAAACCTACTTAAAAAACAGCATTTAGAAAAAAGATAACAGCTATCAAAAACAAAATAATCTGTAAGGTTTTCGCCTCATGAAAAGTCTCTCAACACTATAAGCTGCTCTGAAGCTATTTTCTTGCATGCAAGCTATCCGTAACAGCTTCTCGTATCATTGTTACGATGCTTACAACATGGCTAACAAGGTCACACCCATTTTAATAGTGCATTAATTTTGGAAAAAAGTCCATCTTCAAAAAAATTTTAATTTCTTCTTCTTTGAAAATTCGTCCAGCTTTCCTTGTATAACTTTTTGTTCATCTTCCAAACGCTTCAACCTTGTCAACCTCTCAGTGTAAATATTGGAATAAGTTGAAAGAAGCGATTGTAAATTGGAATCCATGTGCCGCTTCAAGTTATTCTCATGCCCTGACATATCCCTTTGCAGTGCTCTTATATCTTCTGTACACGATAATAAGCGCTTCCTGAGCTCTGTCTCGGATTCAGCGGAACGCCTTAAAGCTGACATTCGATTGAAGTGTATTCCTTCACCTTTCTTGCGCTGTGCCTCTTGTTGATCATGCAAATTTCCCATACCGGTGAGAAGCCCAGAATTCATTAAAGAAAACATTCCTTTGCTTCTGGAATTTTTTTCCATGGATTTGACATAATCATATCCAAACTTTAGGGCTAGCCTATTCTTCCCACTTCCACGACGAGCCCGTCGCTTCCGTCCTATGTCCTTGCTTATGAAATCAAGTGCCAGTCCGGGTTTTAAAACCCTGAAAAAATGTAATTAAAATAATCAGAATCTACAAAACAAAACCATTCTTGGCGTCAAATATTAAACCAATATGCAAGGAAATATCAAAATTTTTTCGGACATTGAGCTATAAAAGTAAGCATAGAACCTGATTGGAATAGGATTCACCAGGCCGCGCCCCAATGATTCCGCACGTGTCTTTGCACCTAACGGTTGCCCTATTTCATATCCCATCTTTTGCAGCATTTTTAGTCCAAATCCGCTGGTATACTTCATCCATTTTCCAAATTCATCTCCATCAGGATGCACCAAACTCTCTTTAGTGCTCTCGTGGGGATCAACCCCCTCTTCAGTGCCTGTAGAAGCATCCGTATCTAAAGAATCAGAATCCAATGCGGTCATGTCGTTTGGAGCGACATCTATACCACTACTGACATTGCTCGAAGCCTCAACTTCCTTGGTACTATTTCCAGCTACTTCTAGCATAGAAAAAACGTTAGGCAAGATCGAACTGGCAGAAAGAATGTACTCATGAAGATATGGGGCATCAAACATCACTTCGGCCTGGAATTCAGGGATCTGAGAAGAAGAGTTAAGATAGCTAGAGTCCCTGGCTTCTGATGAAGTAGCATTACTTGATTCTTTAAAAATATTTCGAACTTTTCCAGGATACCAAAGCCCATCTTTGTACTTGGCCAGAACATGCTGATTTATATAAATATCAGTCTCTGAATTCCAAGTGAAAGGAGTCACATTCCTTAATGGTACATATCTTCCATGGCTAAAGCGGCACCTATATCCAAATGAACAAGTCGCCTGCTCAAAAAAATTCTTACAAGGAATTTGCTGCTGACTAATAGGGGCAGCATAGCATACCAGAACCCTACATCTTTCTTCGAAAAGTTCTACATCTTCCTTAGATATATCAGTGATGCCATTATCAAGTTCATCATCACCATCGCTCAGTTGCAAAACCCAACCCAAGTTCCGTGTGGCCTGACCAGAATATGAACGCGCCTCAAAACAGCATAATGAACCAACATGCAGGCCATAGTCCCGCTTGTAGCGGGACAGGGCATCATATTTTGGACATATGAATTGATCCTGCGGCAATTTGCAACTCTTCTTGGACTCAACTTCTTCTTGAGAGTCCACTGGTTCCTCTTGGCGCACCAACGGCTCTGGATAGGCACCAACTTCTAGAGTCTAAGAAAGATGGCAGGTTTTTTATTTTGTGCGGTAACTAGTTATATGACTCTAGCTCAGCGACTCAGCGTGGCAGGTATCAATAAATATGGTCAAGGAAAGGAGGTCTATGGGACTTGAAAATTGCGACTAGCAAGTAGATCAATATTTTTCCCATTGAAGCGATTAGAGTAAAAGCTGTTTGTGACATAAATGCAAGCGCAAATAGAATAAAATTTCGGCTGTTTCACAGAAAAATATAAATTAGAAAAAAATTACCCGGTACTGACATTTGTATATCGCTTACCGTTTCGATTTCGGAAGACATATGTAAAACGTTAACGAGCATCTCCTCTGCATTTTGAAGATCCAGCAATATGGCTGCAGTTTCATCTCCAGTAGGCAAAGAGCGAATTTCATCCAGCTGCTTCCGAACCTCAAAAAGCTGTTGCTCCAGCTCCGTCATTTCAGGCGGAGATACCTTTGAGTGACTCATGGCATCTCTTAACGGCTCCGTAGTCGAAGGATTGACCAAGTCCGACATTGAGAATCAATGGAAAAACTAAATTTGACTATAAATTAGTCAAGATATATCCTTTGAAGAGCCAATGAGCCATATTTGCCAGGGCTCAAGATGGTCAGTGCAGCTTACGTGGCAACGCCAAAAAGAACAAAAGGGCAGTTTCCATAGCTGCTTGAAATAATATTTAAGCAATCACGTTAAAAATCTGACTCATGTGGATAGTGTGCATGCCACACTCCAGTGAGCGTTAAACACTGTGGATATTCTGGTGCTTGGAACCGCCGATCCAAGAGCCTATGCAAACAACATGCACTGAAGATGATGAATAGTTCATATAGGCAGCTCGGGGAACACTAGCTGCAAATTTATAGCTTACAAAGCCAAAAAGCTTGGTTAGTTAAGTAGCGGCAAAGGGAAGGGGTCACTTCTTTGCAGCTGCAACTTCTGTAGCGGAGAGAGGATAATTCCTCTATGGCATTCGCGAGCTAGCTGCCAAACATAAGCTGCTAAGGTGTGTCAAAGTTGAAGAAAACATATATCAAGCCCATTTTGAAGCCATAGGAGCGCCTTGGCTTCGCATTCTTGAGGTCTTCAGAGCTTCCGAATCATCATTTTGACTATTAAAGTTGCTCATACGTTCTTACTTCCATCAGGAATAAAGACAGCAATCGCGAAAGCGAATTGAGTCATGTTATCAAAAATGAAGACTATTAGTGCTCATGTGCGCAGATATACAAGCGAGGAATGCATTTCAAATGAGGTAACTTACAGGATGCTATAGCCTCAACAACAGCACATGCTGCTTGTAGGGTTGGAGATACGCACATAAGGGGGATATTTTTAGCGCAGAAATTGAAAACTATAAAGTAGTAATATAGCTCAGACATCCATCGTTGGGTGAAAGGTTTTCCTATATATATTTCCGAGTTTCTTAAGGAACATTAATGTTGGTTCATCCCCAGTAGTTTCGTTGCACTTAGTACGAGTGGTGTGGTCACCATTTCCTCCATAGCAACTAACTATTTAAAAGATAAGCGGTACTACTCCACGGGAGATTCATAGACCGGTTTATGCGGCGGCGATTTTTAAGTTCTAACTTGCTGGAGCATCGTTGAATGAGCGTAGTTCTTAGGTGGATTTCGTCAGAGGATGAAGATGCGCTACCTGTCGCAAAGGGTATCAAAAAGCAGGTCCCGCTAAGCCACCCTGTTATACCTCATCATATCAGATCTTGGTTACATTGGCGGCGAGTACGCTATACAAGAGCACCTGCTGTATGTCAAGTATCTAGAGTGACTGCATATTTACTGATGTTTAGGCTAGGCGGTCAAACATACCAAGCCAATTTAAATTTGCCGGTTCGAGCTAGTGCCTTTTTTATTGCCATATGGTGCTTTCTTTTTTTTCGCTGAAACCTGGATTTAGCTTGCTTTTCGTATGAACTATAATAAATGAAAATTCACGAAATATAGGTTATTCCGTCATAGCGTGTAAAACACTCCTCAATAGTGACAACTCATTACGCCTCCTTACTTGGACATACCATGGTTGCTTCCTATAAACCGCTCCATTCATACAGCAGCTGCTACCGTGTTGTCAGCATATTTAACGAATTTGTAGAGGTGTCGCGCTTATATGTCATATAAACAGGATTGGTATACCCTATCAAAGGGATAAAAGGGTATAAGCATAAGCTTCAAGCCATATGGACTTTCAGGGAGCATCCATAACCTTTTTTATTCTATGTCCTTTGTGAAGTTGATCGCAAATAACAGCATAGCTCTGATCATAGACTGCGCAACCGCATTATATAGGAGTCTTTTCAATAATCCTTTTTCTGCAAGATGTTTTTAAATTTAAAACTTGGCCTACAAAGTTTATGCTGCGACAACAATTGATTTGAGCCAGCCTCTTGTGTTTGACGTTTTTCTATCAAAATATAGATGAATTAAAGCTTGCAATGAATCAGCTAAATTGATAACTATACCCCGTACGCCTCAAGACTAGTAAAGAGTTTCAGTACCTGGAGTGTAGTTTAACTGTGCTGCCTTTCTTAAAGATTCATTTGGAAGATTGCTCATATCGCCGTGTATTGTGCTATGCCATTACTTGACTACATTTATTCATGTGTATATGTAGAGTTATAAAGCTAATTGTTGTTCGCATAGATATGTTTACAAGCTCTACAGCCATTGAGTTACGCTCTACAGCCACATCGTTTCGCTGCTGCCACTTATGATAATTTTAGTGGCTTAGTGAGCATTCAGCTTCTGATAGCAAGAAGATGATACCAGTTTTTGAGTAATTAGCCTTCAGTATATACTTACAATTGCCGTTTTAGCCACACCAAATGTAGTGTCTGGTTATGTAAACACCAAAAGAAACTAGCGGGTGTCCGGCGTTTTCTCAGGTTGTATGATCCGCTTGTAGTTCACTGAATATTGTAATATAGTACTATCGTCGGCAGCATTCTAGCTCGCACTAGCACGCATGCAATCTTTTATACAATAACTCTACCCCTCAGCCGTTGTACATCAAAACTGGTTTCAGCCTAACTGCCAGCACGCTCACACTGTTTCCAAGGAAACATCCTGTTAGAAAGTTGTACCAAACTCTTTCCGTATCACTTCGCCGTAAGAAATTGATTCTTCTGGCAATAGCATTTAGTTTAGCATTAGGTGGCCTCGAGGAGTAATCGCATCAGTACGACCATGGTATATTTTAATGATCAGGGAATTTCTGCCTTCTTCCAGCCCGGCGTAACTTTCCATTAGGTTTAGCTGGCTTAGGCGGAGAAGTGCTGGGTTCTGCACTACAATCATTTCAGACAATGAAAATTACACGATGACGCCGCTATCGTAGCCTGCGACAATATTGTGTGAAGCTTCTCCCTAGCGCGTGCACGAGTATAATCCATCAAGCTTATCATACTTTCCTTCTTCCAGTAATGAGCTCAGGGATATGCATCGCCAAGTGCTTCGCTAGTAACATCTAGCGCTAAGATTGTGAAACTTTTTCAGGTTACATAATTCTTTGCTTCCTTAGCGGGAGGTCTCTACGATCTCCCAGTTCATGAGTAGGACTTTTTTTTATAATAAGATGAAAGATGTTTATGTTGGAGGGATGTTCCAAACGAATTGATCATTTGGTAATTCTTTTGATGGCTATCCGTAATATGCAGCTTATTGCAAGCAGGCCATAAGACAAAGATGCGCCACAATCCTTGATCCCTTTCTTCAGTGACTTTCCATATGTTCCTCTTTACGTTTTGCTTGTGGCCTTCTAGTCTGGTATGATGCTTGTTGCGCCTCCATTGCAATTTTTGAGGAAGAAAACGAGAAGGTAGAAGTACTTACAGCAGTTCAAAGCATGAATAAATATAACATTCAGAGGTAATTAACCCTGATTGTTCCACAAAATGGCTGATCCTTGACGGTTTTTTTCCTTGTCGCGCGCACAAGATTTCCTACTATTCTCCCCTTATGGTATCCTTGGTACCATGACAATGTCTTCAGAAAGTTTTGTTTCTCCCCTGCAAGAATTTTTTCTGGATTCTCCTGGCATATCGAATTATTGCACAATTGGTAAGCTTGAATAGCTACCACGAGCTGTTATTGGATATTTCTTAAGATTTGCATAATTTTATAGTTTTGTAGACGCCACGAAGCAAGGGATGCTACCTCTTACCTCGATGATTTGAGATCCACGATGGCAGAGGTGGAGTATCAATTACATCTGTTAGATGATGTTATTGAGGATATGGATGTAATTATTCGACAAATTGAGGGCTCACCAGCCTCTGAAAACGTCAAAGTATCTGATAATTTTGAGAGTTTGTTACAAAGCTTCAGGACTACTAAAGAGGCAAGACGAAGATATTTTTTATTCAAATGATAATTTTGATGGTGAATTTTGCGGTTTCAAGCGTATATTGAAAAGCAGCAGGAGCTTGTTAAAGCTTCTGAGTTGCTCACTACCAATTTCGGAGTGATTTCGTAGGTGCACTTTTGCTTTTGCTGATTCTTTGGTAATTCTGAAAATTATTAGAATGCAGTGTCTGCCCCTAGGCGTGTTAGAGGTCCTGCAAATTCGTTTTCTAGCGCTTTATAGCATAGCCTGCCATACAGTATGTATTTGAATGTTGAAAGTGCAGTTTCAGCAATCACGGTGAGCTGTACTACCCGAATACTAGCATGAATACACTGACAGATTTTGCATTAAACATTTTTTGCATATAGTTTAATTTACGTATTTTTGAAAAGGCGGCAGCAGCACAAGCAGAATTTTCATATAGTCCTTTAGCTTTCTTTAAAAATTAAGGTGCTGTCTCGAAGTTTCAAATTAACGACTGTAAGATTGAAGAATGCCTGAAACCAATTTAATGTAGCTCTTTTTTTTATCTCTCTGCGCAACCGCAGGACAAATTCTTTGAAAAGCTCAGTGTGCTTAAGACTTTACAAAACTTTTGGGTCGCACAGCATAGAAAATTAGTAGCTTCAGTGGGCGGCTAGCCGTAGAATGCGCTGCCGCTTATTTGTAGTGCGCAGGCTGTGCCCCTAAGCTTTTTATTTTTTTTTTCTACTTTTTAACCATCGAATTGATGTCGAGAAAAACAAAAAAATCAAGCGTCCACTAGGATCTTTTAAATAATCAGAATTTCTCTTGAAAATGTCTGCTGCAGTAATTCCCTTCGTAGGTGTTCCGTTGTCGCTACCATCATGCTTCTGTGGCCCTTTAAGAAGAAAGTTTCGTTTCTTGTAACTGATTTATTGCCAATATATAGGCCTTTTCGTATGAGCAAAAATAACTGAATTCAGGTTCCTGAAATATTTAATTATGTAGAATATTGAGCATGCTACTGCTTATACTAGTATTTAGACTGGTATTATCCAGCATAAAGCTTTAGAAGATCATATGTAACCCGTATGCTGGCTTAATTTTTGTTTTCTTGCACAGGCGTATATCTTAGAGCTCCAGGGAATGCATGCAGATGACCTAGAACACTACAAAGCGGAGCTCCTTTCTCGACTCTCGAAGTTTGCAAGTTACCTTAAAGAATATAATAGGCATAAGAATGAGATAACGGGTTTACAAGTCGAGCGGGACATTTCAGCGAATAAATTTGGGCAGCTTTCGGAGGAAGCCAGAGATAGGATGGTCGATTTTGGAGACTCTTTGCAGGACAAGACTCAGGTTCACTCTTGCATGGGAATTTATTATGAGCTGTGTATGATTTCTGCTTAAATTTGTACGATGGTATGTATTGGCACATGTCCTCTAATTATGTATACCTTTTGGACCCTCAATTTAACATCTAGCAGTATTTTAGAGGCCCTTTTTGTACTAAGTCGCTTGATTTTCCATACACGCTGCATTTTTTTCATAATCAATTTTCCATGCTAAGGGCAAAAGGAATTATCAAAAGTCTCTCTGTGTGTTTGGTCAATCTGAGTGGTAACTTAGTATATTTAAGGTAAAAGTTGTGTTGTTAAAAAATTTTAACAGGCTTCTAACGTTCTGCACTTATTTTCTGAATTTTACAAGGTTTTCCTGTCTGTTTAAAAAGAGGAAGCATTCATTTTTTTATTCCTAGTGTCTAGTGCTATAAATGACAAACTGGTAAATTCTATTGCAAGCTTTGAATTAGCAATGAAAATTATTCCTTCATCATCACTAGAACTTTGTTCTTCGTTTTAGTTGGTTATTTGTATGGCCTAATCACTTCTTTCAGGACTCACTCGATAGGACGAAGCGCTTAGCGCTAGAATCACAAGGTATTGGTGCTGCTGTTCTTACGGAGCTCAATATTCAGGAGCAGCAATTAGTTGGAGTAGACGCAACAATTCGCGAAGTCCAAGGTAATACAGCTCAAGCAAGTAAGACTGTGAAGAGCATCTTACGGTCTATCTCTTCGGACTGGTGTACAAGGGTGCTAGTAGTTGCTGTGATTCTTCTTGCTGTAGCCTTGTTGCTTCTTCTCTTCCTTCCGTAGGGTTATGCGAAGAAAATTAGGGCTTCTTATTATTCAGGCTCGAAAATGCTTGCACCCCAGCGAAAAAACATTCTGATCAGATCCAGTGATAGATTTGGGAAGCTTTAGTAGGATGATAAAACTTAAAAAGCTGCATATATGAATCCTTTGCCTTAGTTTTATAAGCATTTTGCGCGCTTTTTAAGCGCTTCAGGTCAATGTAAGAAATATCAAAATTTAGTGGGCTATGTGCACGGAGTAGAAGATAAAGGCTTTTCGAGCTACGTTTCACAATATAAGTCATAAAATTTCTTCGAGCATGAATTTTTGATCAACTCAACTTGGCCACTATCCCGCATTGTACAGAGAAGAAATATTGTTGCAAAATAAAAAAATTAGCTTAACAGTGCAATTTACGCCCAGTTTATGAAAAGTTTGTTAGAGTTTGATTTGTTTGTATTTTCGGGAGTGCATCGGTGCGATTTTGTGCGCGGGGACATACTGCCGAAGAGGCGTGTGCGTGCTTTTTTTCGGGATCAGCTTGCATGAAGAGGATATTCGCAGCTTAGACTCAACTTAGCATGGGCTAGCCCTATATGATGCCTATACCAATGGACCAATAGAGTCTTGCTAGGGGAGAGTAGTAATAAGAAGGCATAACTGCCATGGAGTCTGCATTGCTAATTGCCAAAGTGGGAGGATTTCAGCGTGCCGTTCGAGTTTTGTTATATCCCTATGTCGGCAAACTTCAAAAATGATGTCTACGATCAGGGTAAGCTTATTAAGCAGCGAGAATATGCGGTGAAGCATACGAATATGCAGTCTCCCATGCATTCTCTGCAGCTGTGCCTCATTTATTTGCCATACTTGTACACAGAAGAGGTCCTTTTTAGCAGTTGCGTATATGCCTAAGCTAAGGCCTCGCAGGTTATCCATGCGAATATTCTCGATTGCAATGCTATCGTTCCTCACATTTTTAGAAATCTGCGAAACTCTTTAACTGGAGGGAAAATCACGGTGCTCTATTAAAGTTTTCAAGGAGAGAAGGGAGCGATTAAGAGATTAGAGCTTACTGCCGCACTCACCCGTAAAAATGAGATGAAATTTTTGCATTTTTTGCACATTCCGGGGCTACCCATAATCAAGGTGAATCACCGTTAACCCGCTTTTTCCAGAGCATATGGGGAGGATCGCTCCCTACAGTCTGAATGACTTCAAGATAGGAGCTTGCGGTATAAACTTGCGCAAATGATTACGGCTAGGCAAAAGCAGAGGTACGAGCAAAACCCGCATCACTCTGCAGCTATAGAGCATCTCACAAAATTTGTAAAACAAAGGTTAAGAGCTATTGTTCCAATCGTTAGTGGATTATTGCAAGCGTAAAGCTTGTAAGCTAGGGAATGAATTAGAATTTGCGCCTACTATATTTACAGTGAAATACTGCCGGATTTTCCTGCCACTGCAGCGGGCTGAGCAAAAGTTATACAAGGCTCCGATGAGAGTTTACACAGCAAAGACAAATAGGGTTGGGGAAAGTGAAACAGTGGAACTGGTGCTATCTTTTCCTCAAGCAGTTTCGCAGTAATGGAAATAACGCCGCGAACTTTATATACCTTCATATTTGTACGCTTTCTAGCAAACTTGGAAAGTGAATCACATACGGCTTGTGCATTAATGCAATAACGCTGTTCCAAAAAGGCAAGGCTGAGATCTTTCTGAGGTAGATTTGCAGGAGTAAACGCTCTTTTTTAGGCGTTCAAGAAAAAGCCCATTGAAATGGAATTCGAGTCTAGATGCCACTGAGCAGTACAAGTTATTTTCAATCACTTAAATATAAACATATTTACAGTTGAAGGCTTGATAACACAGGTAGTACTACGCGCAGTAACATCTCTGAAAAATCTGGGAGGATATAAAGTATAGTATGTTTTAAATACGGAAGATTATCCAGCAATTACCATGGCTTTTTGGTACAGGTAGGCATGATTTCTGATGAATTTTAGCACGTTTAACCTATCTCATTGCCCACCTTGTACCCCCTTCATTGGGAAGGCCACTAGAAAGTTATCAGGTATATCAAGCGCACACTCACAAGACAGGAATAGATAAAGAGCACAACCGAACCTCCTTCCGACAACCATCTCATAAAACTAGTTTAGCGCTGGTTCCAACAGCTGATTGCTTAATACCGCTGGTTAAAAACAGCGGCACTTCCCCAAACACCCCGTAAAAAATTAAAAAAATTCTTAACTACCAATCTCACAGAGAAAAATATCTTCCTCCACCAGGTATATTGCTACTTTTCGTATCAAACTTTGCAATACTACATCTCTTCAAAAATCCCAATCCCACAAAGCAACAGTGCCTTTTATATGCCCCGTAACCATCCCATTCTCAAAGTTCGTCACGCTAGTTATTACATCTAACTTGCTGTCAACCCATCTCTCCATCTTTAATTTCTCGTTTCCGAGGCCTAGCCTTATGAATCCAAGCTGAGCCCCTGAACCTACTGCAATGTATTTGTCATCCTTTGAGGCAGCGATGGCATACGAGGGCTCGTAAGCGGTCCTAGAAATACCCTTCAACAATAATGGAGCGTATAGAGGCCGCCACATTCTCACATCGATCAAATGAAGTTCCCCCGAGGCAGACAAGGTGGCAACAAGGCTAGGATTTTCAAAGAAGACAATGCCCTTGCATGGGCTTTGGCTTGGCTCAATGCTAGCGACTTGCTCTATACTTTGCGGCTTGTCTCCATAAAAATAGACACGCCCATTACGGCACCCACAAGCTTTTAAAAGGCTGTCTTTAGCAACAGCCCCCGCAGTGCAGCTACCTAATATGTGCCTGGCCTGAATGCAACAAGACTTATTAGCATCCCATAGTCTTATGGAATGATCACGACCAATACTGCACACAACAACGGTATTCTGCTTAAGAAATTTGGAAGTAATTACTCTATTAGTATGTCCCCTCAAAGTTGCCTTCCCCCTGAGTGTATCGTAGTTGTACAGGTTGATTGCAAAATCTTCAGTAGCAGCAAGAATGCCATTAAGGGGGATATTTGCATCAACAGTGTCAATTAACAGCTTGGTTGGAGTACCAGAAAACGAATTTATGGTTCGTAAACTCTCACCACGTTGCGTAAGACAGATGGTAGAAAGCCTGCCATCGCTGCTTGCAACCAACAAAGACGGAAAAGCTTTTTTTTCAGCGAAATTTTGTGGACCACGAGCATTGGCCACAGTATTTTGATTCCGATACATCGGTGAAGAGAAATCGCGGGTATTAAACTCACTTAAGGCCGTAATCCAGCCTGTTGAAACGGTTTCATGAAGCTTTATATGAGGGGGCTCAGGGAGACGTGCATGGATCTGGGAGTAGTGAGCAGAACTAAGTCCTTGTGACGCGGTTCCCGCTTTGGAGTTTGATAACCTTGAAAAATCGAAGAGACCAAGGGCAGGATTTTTGGGAGACTGTTGAGTAGAGTCCTTTAGGCTTTCCGAATTCTTAGTTTTATATTCTGCAAACTTCTCTACATCTGCTTGAGATATTCCACCTTGTTTTGCAGCCATAGCAGTAAAGATATCGTGAAGATCATGCAACCTACTTTCTTCGGCTTCTTTCAACTTGAAAACCTCTACTATTAACTCCTCGTTCTTCCGGGCTTTCTCGCGAGCTTCATTGCGTAGATTAAGTAGCATATCTCTTAGTTTCTGTATCTCTGAAACTTGATTACGTATTAACGCTTTAGATTCGTTTAAGTCTATCTCTAACTCCCTTAGTTCCTCCTCTCTCTCTGTGACAAGGTGACGGAGCATATCACACTCTGCTGACTTTTCTTCCAGTTTTCGCAAGTCCTGTGTCGTAGAATATGCATGCCAAAGGATTGAATACAGCGCTAGTCGTAGAAATGTAATAAATTAGTGCTGAGAAATACGGTTTCAACGCTACTACATGAACAGCAGTACTTACAACAGGGCGAAGAATGAAAAGGTTATAGAATATAGCTCACGCTCTAATTGCGAGGAATTGCAAACAAAAAGGGTCATTTTACCGAAAGTAAAATAACATAGAGTCATTTAGTAGTGCGCTGCAGGATGTGCGCAATAGCGCTGCAATAATATGAGATAGCAAAAAACAGGTGACAGAGAGGTAATAGGCTGAAGAGGTCGGTATTGGAGATAAGAATATATCGCGTGCTGAAATAATTAAAAAAGGTAACTAGTATTCAACAGCATAATCAGAGACGCTGCTCTGGCATTCTGTAGCAAGCAGCAATTTTCCTCGATGTATCAAGCTTTCTTTGATACTGCAAGCGAGTTAATAATTTCATTTTCAAAGCCCAGTTGAAATCTAAAATAGGGGTTTTAATATGTGAGGTATAAATGATACAACGCTAAACAGCTGGGATTATTCTAAGTTTTTCCACACTTTCAAGAATATCAATCTAATCACTGGTAGTCTTGAATTGTACATTTCAAATTTGAGCGCCAGTTCAATGAGCTTCACGTCGATATAAAAAAATTTGCATCTGCGCACTCGTAATATCAAGATATTCAAAATGTAAAGTAATACAGCATATCTACTCAGGAGGATTAAGTGAAACAGAAGGTCATTAACAATTTTTCACAATACAGTTATTGGAAACATTGAACAGCAGCATTATAGTTTCCTTCGGTTTAAATAGGCAATTCCTCAGGTACTCCAAATTATAAGAATAACTAACAAATTCTATAGCTCCAGTCGTATGCTAGGAATTTAAACAATTCTATAAGATGCTAGCAAAAATTATTCTTAGGTCAAAAAACCAACACCTAAAGTTTTATGCTAGAAACATCAGACCACACACAAGTCGCATACTGAGGAAAAGAATTAGCAAATTTGACATAATACAACCAAAACACCGTGCTGTCGATATTATTGTCACAAACCAAGGACGCACTAGATTAAAGGAATACTTTAGGGCATAAGCAGCCTCTGCAAGTCTGATGGAGCACTTAAGTGTACCTCAGAAGCCATCAGCATACCTCAAAAAAATTAGTTAAGCAAACAAACTTTAAACCTGCTAAGGAGTAGAACAATCTTAACAGAATAATATTCAAGCAAGCCTGAAAACCTCTTTTTATTGTGCTGCTGTTTCATACAGCTATGTACTAAAAATTTCCCTCATTTCATGTATTTTGTTCCCCTGGTACCTATTACCTGAAACTCATTCTGGAGCCCTACTCTTCCAGCATTGTCCTTCTTGAAATGGCCGGTTCCTCCCAACCCCCCGCTCTGAATAGAAAATGTCGCGATAGAAGCCAGCAGTCGATGATTTTCCTCTATAGAATTTGAATACGCCCTCATCAACAGCTCAAAGCAATCACTTTGAGTCCGGTTTCTCTTTGATATTCGTGACATGAATACCTCCTTCCATTGAAGACCACGAATATTTTCACCCTTGTCGGGTGAAGAAGGGAGTTTTATCATCTTGGGCTCAAAATTGCCTAGCTGTAGCGTTTAAAGAAATACGCAGCGTAAACTACCTTTCTTAAAGCTAATTTAAGATAAAAAAATGCCTGTGTATAGCCATAAAAAGGGCTTCAAAGAGAGTGCCCTGGTAAGAATAGCAGGAGGCGCATTACGTGATGAATAGCTTAGGGTAAACACTAAATGTGGTGAGAGTAAGCTAACCAAGAAAAATCAATTTGCACCTCCCTAAGATTAGAGGTTCAGAGTATAGCATGGGACTTAATTGGGGCTCATAGTTTACGTTTCAGTACCTATAAAAATGGCGAAGGTACCTAAGCGTGTGCTAGTGTGCAAATCCACTTAAACGGTCTAACTATTAGTAGAGAGAGTACATAGTTAGCTGTACAAAAATGTTCCAAATGCTTTCAAAGAGTTTAATGATACCATCTTCGAAAAGGTGAGGCTTGTGAAACCATTGGTATAGAAGTACACTTCAGCCAGGTAAGCAGCTCTAGGAATACGAGAGAAGTTGTAGCGCGGAAAATTCATGCACACTTTCCCGCCGAGCTCAGCAGGGTGGCCTTGAAACTTTGGAATTAGCTGAAAAAGGTTGCGAAGATACTTTTCCCTCATCTTAGAGGCTCAAGATATGTTACGGTACATCCGAAACTTGTGGTCCCTACCTCGGAACGTCATAACAGGAATACATTCCAGAAAAGAAAATAGTGGAAAGCTGGTATAGCTTGGAAACATGACAGAAACTATCAAAAATATCCAATAATTTGAAGTTAGGACGACCTTGTCAATATTTGTTTGCTAGTCTGCGTGATACCGGGTCACCCATATATCAATGTTTTTGAAAGGCTCTTTTGGCTGCGGGAGACCCTCGTGAGTAAGTGCCAATCTTACGGTATATAGCGCAGCGAGTACCAGCGACCTTCCAGGTGATTGATACCCCGTGACTGAACAATTCCCGTACCAATGCTTACTTCACCAGACAGTAAATTCCTAGTGTCCTCGATAAAGAATGATCTTCTAGTAGTACAATGGTAAAACAAAAAAAAGTCAAACTTTAGAAAGCAGTCCTCAAGCTTGATCACTCTTGGAGAAAATCGAACTTTTTCATTCCAATGCGAAATTTAATTTTTGTGTCGTTTCCATAATAGCATAACGAAACGCTAAAAATAAATTACACCGTTTTCCACGCAATCCTACTCTGCAGCTTCAACAGTGAATGCACATGTAATTTCAGGGAGGCATATCTCTAGGTAAATCATTTAGACTACATAGTAATGCAAGGCATATTGCGCAAAGCTTTACGTAATATGCCTAATCAACCTCCCTTCAGACAAGAGAAAATGACTCCTTTACGATATCAGTACAAAGCGTACCACTGCGAGTGTTACGTAACACATAAAAATACAACTCTGCTTTTTATTGTTCGGTGCTACTATCATATCTTGTAGTGAAAACTTCGTTCGCATCATTAGTTCGTTCTATCTTAGACTTCGATTTGTCGTAGTATTTTTCCTTGTTTTCATTACGATTAAATGAGCGAAATCGCAGCTTAAGAATCTCGATTTTTTGCCTGTATACTATTCGATGAGTGACCAGTCAGATTTTCGCATATAAGCTAAGTACCTCCTAGGGACAACAGGCTTTTTCTATTTCTTGTTGCCGCGGAGTCGCCCAGCATTGCATTATTTAACTCTGCTTATTTTTATTGGGCATGGAACTTCGTGTCTTTCCCACATGGACGTAGGGGTTTAGTTTACTGCTATCACCGTCCTAATCTGCACGATTTTTCTGAAGAAAACCCTTGAATCAGACCAACGCTTTAGCAACGCAAAAATACTGCAGCTTAATAAAACTTTTATATCTAAAAGAAAGAACTTCCTACCTCAATTACTTCCTGTGCTTTTGTCAACCTAGAAATCAAGGTTCCTTTTTTGATTAATATAATTTGATGCTGTGGGACTATTTCTTGAACACATTAGCTTTTTATTGAGAAGTACTGGTCATTGCGTATTGGTTTTTGCACATTTTAAGACTACAATACAAAGCTCCATCCGTTTATATGGCGTTAACCACAGGTAATGCCACGGTTTTCGCAGTACAAAAAAAGTTTGTTTTCCCGTTGTAAAGCGAAGAGCAAAAAGGTCCTAGTGACAAAAGCTCATATATTTTGACAAGGCACCTAGCGTATCACGTCTTTAATTTTATATGGCTAGCATAAATTATGCAGACATGTGAAACTGAGCCCGGCATATATCTTTATAGCTGTCAGTAAATGCCACTTGTGCCGTCCAAGGCTAGTTGTCGGCACCCAAAAGCACTATCATTACCATGCAAGCCTGCTTTAGCCCCAGTGCTACTACCAAATGACGCTTTATTGCTTGTACATTGCCAACGATACTCAAAAGTCAAGGTGCTGGTGTGCTAGCTATTGGATGTAGGAAAAAAATTTGACGTTTCAGGTGTCATCAAATATTAGTTGGTAAAAATGAATCGTAAACTTAAGAAAGTCTCAAACCCTTGGTACAAGCTTAAGTTAGTTTAGAATAATGTATATACGCTGCTGGAACTTTTAAAATAAGGCTAAAATCATGGATATAATTCAGCCGTTGTATTAAATGATATGAAGTAATTTCTGTGCTCTTTCTAGAGTCGCAACCTACGAAGGAGCTTCCGGCGCCAAGAAAGCAAAGAACAGCGAAAGAAAAGTTCATCGCCATGTTCCCAGAGTGCAAAGTCAACTATCTTCACCCTAAAGCTTATATGCTTTGAGATGACGCCATAGCAGTTGTACTGAAAAGCGCTTGCAATAAAAATTCATGGTAAGACTACGGCTCAAGGAAAGGATGAAAAAATTAAGCACCTCAGGTCGAGAAGACGTACACCCAGTCACATGAACGAGTTTTCTGAATTTTATTGCAGGTAGATAAATAGCTTCTTAATCTTCTACTATCTCCCGTTGATTTTCTGTATTTCTTGAAATGGTTTAACCGTGTCAGAACATATTCGAAACAAATTAACAGTCACAAACGGCCGCATTGTCAGTTATTGTCATTGCTAGCATGATCATTCATGGATGCAAGAGGCTTTATCAAAAAAGACAAGCAATAATCACGCCGCACGCTCGAATTTTAGTCGTTATTTATAGAGTAAAAGCAAGGTGACTTTGGATTCTGTAATGGTCCTTGTTTTTCTTATATGCCAACTTTCACAATTTTTCTCAAGATCAACTAAAAACTATTTAAACATTAAAAATACGCTTTATGAGCCTTAATATGCGTATCTAATAGTGCTTCTTCGATGAGCTGGGATTATATTTGTCCACGAACCCCTATAGCATCTACAATTAATATTTTTCATTTTTCCATTTCTTCCTTTTTTCCTTTTTTCCTTTTTTCCTCTATTCCCAGCAACTCTGTTCAATTCTATAATTCCCAAAGAGTTCCATCAGTATCAGGAAAGTTTGGGGGCTCAATAGATTCAAATTTTTTTAAGGAGGATGGATCAAAATTTTTAGCGCCCTTATAAAAAGATTCTACGACCTGCTGATTTAGATCGTCTTTAAGCCTTAAGTGAGAAACTTCTACATATTTACCCGTAAGGAAGAAGTCCTGGAGTACGAGTAAAATTCCAAACAATAGCAGGAGAATAAAAAAAACCCGAATAGTGGCATTCATAAAGCCCCGCTCCTTAGTTTTAACAGGACGTGATATCTGCATGGAAAACGTGAAATGAAGCAGGAATCATGAAGTATAAATTCTTTATTGACGATTAAATGCACAGCTGTAATGTATTCGGTACATTATATTAGGCATACCCGTACTCTGAATTCTACCCATAATGATTAACAGCTAAATTCAAGATCCAATATTATGATCAGAATTGCTGGTAATAAATTTAGAATAAATGAAAAACATAAACAAGGAGTAAAATTAATCAAATTAAAAAAAATGCTGATAAATATGCAAGGTTTTCAAATATGAGAAAAAAAAAAAATTTTCGGAGCGAGTGGATAAACTTGGATTGAAATACTTGTGGCCAGCCGTACCTACACAGGATCTTAAACGGTGAGTCCTTTAAATGCGAACTAAAACGGCTTGAGTAATGGCTGACTGACTCAAAACAGTACATACTTAAATTCAGGAGAAACCGCTAGAAGAAGCAAAATATGTCAGCATAAATAGAATTTATCTTATAGCTTTTATAGATGCAAATGCGCTGAACCCTATTTAACCTTCAGCATAAAAAAAGCATAATTGAGGAGTAAAAAGACAGAATCAATAAAGATTATATAGACTTTACCACCACACTGAAATCCGCTCCGCTAGATAAAAGCACTGGATGTCTAAAGAACAGGTAGTAGCAAAAGGTAGCACAATCAACAAAAACAGCCAGAAACTACGAACTTCAACAAGGGCTCAAATATATCGCCATATTTACGCAGGACTTACGTACACACAAAATAAAGCAGGTCCGTCCAAGCTTATGCAACATTTAGGGCACCAGACTCCATAAAAAGTCAGTATCATGATAAAATTAAGAGACACGCATATGTATACCTTGAAAAACTTATAGAAGGTTTGAGCGCGAATCAAAGTATTCTCGATGAATAGATTCAGAATCTCAGTATTAAGCAAATTAACAAGTACCGAACTCAAACAAAACCACTTCCATGAAAAAGCTGTGTAATAAGAGATGCTTAAAGAGTTAATACAAGAGTTGATCCTACACAAAAAAAAACAAGGCGCTTCTCAGCTAGTAGTCCAAATAACTAAGCATCATCATAAATTTGAAATACAAGTATACAAAGTTACGCCTCTTGAGACGAAGTTAGGACTTGAAGACATAGAAATCTAGCAGTACAAGCCTGCCCAGTCATAAAACTATGCCACCAGGTAAGTTATTCAAATAAGCAAACAGAGATGCAATTATTGGTAAATGAAATAGCTCCGATAAAATTTTTTTGCTAACCCAGGCAGAAAACAGACTCCAGTTACTGGAAGATGGTGAAGCTTGTGTGTTAGTAACACAGAAAATCTGAAAGGCAAAAGCTAGATAAGCTTAATCTCATCCTGGCCAAAAAAATAGATAAAAATTTCTTTAGTATACATATTTGTTTTTTATAGCTACCTCGATGAAACACCAACATCTTGGTGGATTCACTCTAACAAAAAAACAGCCTGGGCTGAGATGTTGAACAAGAAGTCGAGGAACATACAGGGAATATTTCACTTATAAACTTTGTCAACTGCTGTTTAAATTCTTCATTGAAATAACAGCTTTAAAGCGATATAAAAAAAATTGAACCTGGTAGTTTTTTAACATATCAAAAACACTTTTATGTATGGCTTGGCTGTCTTCCTAAAACCACTACATTATGGCCACTGTAGCATAACAGTCACATATTACGTTGATTTGTGCGTCATTTACTGCCCTCAAAAAGGCAAAAGAAAGGCAACTGACAGGAAAACCCGAAACAGCCAAGAGACAGCAGGAAAGCTCCAGAGGCGATTTATGCAGTCTTCAACCCGGAGACTTTTTATAAAACCAAAACACAATTCAAAATAGAACTTTCTTAACTAATTGTAAGGCAAAATACTCATGAAGTTAGAACCGAAAACCAGAGATACGCTAAAATTTTAAGCATGCACTTGTACCAAAGCGAATCAACCGTTTCACATGGAAAGCCTTGCAGGCATTTTCCTCCAAACGGAGGCTTGAAAAAAGCATGAAGAGAATAACTGCAAGCTTGAAATTTAAGATAAAATAGCATAAAACCGCCACATAAGTGGCGCTACCCAAATGGAATAGCGGGTATACCGAAAAAAATAATTGATAAAAACAGCTTAAATGAATTAAATTCTTCAAAGAACCATCATTTCTAGTCTATATTACCAAGTTAAGTTAAATATTGTAACAAGAACTTGCAGAATCGCCTTTGGTATATCATCACCAACATGTAGCATTAATCCAGGGGATCTTCCCGGGAGCTTGCATGGCAATGCAAAATGTCTGCCCAAAAGATCGACTAAACGACACAACTTTTATCATATAATTAGAATTTGCTGCTGTATTTCGTTATCCTTGCATATCTTAAGCTAAGCTAACGAGGCTATTCATCTAAAGCTAGCGAAGCTAAAAGCAGTAATAAACCACCAGATACTAATAATGTTCCGCTCGTACTCCGTAGGCTACCTATATATCCGTTAATTAAGTGTGTGAAAGCGACGCACAGAGATAACAATTTCGCCGATAAAACGCTTTCCAGCTGAAAAATACTGGAGAAGAAGATTTCCTGCTTTTGGCCCATGCAAATTAGATGATGCTCCGCATAACAAAACAATTCTACCAGCAAGTAAGCTAAAAAATTCAGCATCGAAATCAAGAAAGGGAATTTCATCGCAAACAACACATTTGAAGTGTGGAGAGCGCTTAAAATTTCATTTAAAGTAGAAGCTTATAAAGTACCGTTGATTGTAAACCCTGCATATTCCAGAGGAGAAACCAATCGCAAACATAGCTCCATCATGGCTGTATTTGTGAACAGAAACATACATAATTATTCTTTATTCGAAAAATATTACTTGTGTTCTCTCCTCAGTTACTTTGCCTCTCAAGGCGTTTCTTTCCGATGAATCCACACCTTTGGGGCTCTATAGAGTATCCTTTCATCAAAGGCTAGCTAGTTTCAAAAGTATCGCTGGTCTTTTGCTATGCAATAGGCTACATTACCTATCACTATAAAAGATTAAGAGGAGAAGCAAAAGCAGCGCACAAGGAAAAACCATCCATAGTAAAGGAAATTTAGTTCCTATCTTTCCTCAAGCCATGACTTCGCAATCACGCTGGGATTATCACAAAAAAGGCATCCCAAGCATTCTTATTACCTTAATCCAAACATTAAAAATATAAGTAATCAAAAGTCGTTTATAGTTACCTAATTGAAAGAGCACTGCATGGACTGGGCCCAAGATATATAACCTTAGCTTGCTTTAGTCCTCCTTCTCTAGCCTCCACAGATATATCCCTGAAGAAAAAAAAATTTTAAAAGCAGAAAAAAAGATACAATTTAAAGGCAAATTATAACTGATAAAGCTGATACACTCAAAGGGGGTGGCAAAAAATAGGAGAATGCGCGAAAGGAGTAGATAAAGAGGACTTGTGAGGAATTCTGAAGGGATATTTCACCCTCATATAACTTATCCGTAGTGGTCATGGATGCCTATACTTCAAATTCTATCTACAATAGATTTTTCAAAAACGTAGCAAGAAGGCGCTAGCTACGAATTTCAAGCATATATCTATATACACCAAGATTCATAGGCCCAAGAAATAGCTTCGTAAGCCATCTAATATCTAAAAGACAGATATCTTCAGTCGATTCGTACATAAGCCTCTAAGCAATTCCTAAAAGAGCACATCGAGGAGTAATTAAAAATTTTTCTTTTTAAAACAGTAGCACTAATAATTTACCAAATTAGTAGCAACGCATCAAAACCAAAAAGTTTATTTTCCCATATGTTGTTTCATACCAAATGACAGCATAGCAACTCCCTTTTGAAGAGTGTCCAACTGCAAGAAGACGCTCCGGGATCACTGAACTTGCTGACTTCCCTGGAGCAAAAAATCTATAAAAAAAAAGATATAAAACAGAAGCAATGATTTTGAATCTTAAGTTGCGCCGCAGTCTCAGCTTAATGCTCAAAGACCGGCGCACACAAGAGCTAAAGAGTTTTATTACAAAACGCGTAAAAATACACAAACTCTTCCAGGGCAATAATAAAACTTGAGCAAAGCAGAGCTGAGTTTGAGATTTTCATTGAACTAGAGAAACTCAACAAAAGTTTTTGCAATAAAATTTGCACATATTGTCTGGATTACATATGTGTAGACTAACCTGGCAGTGACGAATTACTCGTTAATTAAAGCACAGCATATATTTTGACATACGCAAGACTTTGTTATTAATTCAGGATAGCATATATATTCAACAAGGACTCATACAAGAATATTAAAGGTAAAGGGTCGTGCAAAAAAGTGCTTGCTCAAGTATAAAGATTAAGCCATGACACAGGCAAACTCATTCATTAACAAACGTGGCATGACGTGCAGAAAAAATTGCAAAAATATCTATAATAGCATACACATATATCTTTATACTATAGATAAGCACGCACACACTCATCTATGACTTGTAGAGAAACCGGAAAAAAATACTTTTATGCACACACATCTATACACTATAGAGAAGCACACACTAGTCTGTAAGGTTTCGCACCCTTGTCTCAGTTAATTAGACTCGCTTAACGCCCGAGACAGGGGAAAATGAAAGCGAATAATCCTTCTAAAATATTACTCGCCCTTCAGATATTATTTTCTTATAATGATATATATAAATTCGCATACCATTTAGTATGATTTGGTTGCTTAAGATATCGTAAAATTATTGCTTTAGGTTAACAGTCAAAATTCTTCCATCTTACAAGTTAGTGATGTTTGCTAATACTGTCTGCAAGGTGAATTTTAAGAGCTTATATAAAGGCTGACTAGCTAAAGCACACCAAGGCAGTAATGACTAATGATGCAGCAAGATGTGTCTCAGTTGAACGTGAAGTTTCTAGACTTGTGTTTCCTGGCTGGGACACACACTATTCTATGCGCAATAATTGAGGACTCCGCTAAAGCTACCAAAACCGGATATTCTTAGGCTTAATAATAGAGCTGAAGCTAGGCTTTAACGCCAAAAAGCACTTACTTGCAGCAGCGAATCATCAAATCTTCATCACTGCCCCTCTTTGATATTTTCGGAACCTAAAAAAGAAGAAAGCGTGGGGGGCTTTTATATTCAACAAGGAGGGTTTTGCCACAGAGTGCAAAACAATTTGACATCTCATAGATGGCAGTAGAGCTAGTTAAATGCCTTTTAAAACAGATTTCATAAATAATAAAAAACAGCAATTTTCAAGAATATCAACTGAAATCTTCACGCTAAAAAGGCGGTTTTTTCGGCTTAATCCAAAAGGAAACTGCTACTAAAAAAATGACAACCATACACCGGAACATCACCCACTAAGGAAATTTGGGGATTTGGCTGCAAGTATTATCAGATATCATTCATCAGCATTTTTCATTAAAATTATTAAAGGCTTAGAAAAGCTTATTAAAAGAGAAAAAACAGAATGTCCAATTCGTCTTTATCATCTCTTTTTTTTAGAGCTCATGCTTATCTTTTTAAAACACTAAATATGTTCTATCTATCTTCGTTTGTAATAAACATTATTCAGATATTATCTTTTTTAGCAACATAAAGCTCTAAAAATATTTTTATGGTTTAATTTCTTAAATTCTTTACAAAACACAGCGTATACTAGGAAATAAAAAGATCTACGCGAGCTAGACGCAGGAGATAAACAGAGCAAAAATTTCTCCAAAAAAGTTAGTTTTAATGTATAGAAAGAAAGCCACGAAGCAATTGTCGCCATGTAGCAAAATCAGAAAAAACTTAAAAAAAAAAGGTATGATAGCTTAAAAAAAGATCTTAACAAGGCAAAAACCTATTTTTGCCCTAGTAAAATTAAAATCATATTTTTCAAACAACATCATGTTTAACTTTTTTTCCAAAATAAAGCGATTTCAAGATGGAAAACCCTAACTTTCTCCGAAAGAAAGTACAAGGGATTAAGTAACACATAGTAAAAAAAAGCCGTAAATTTGAGCTTCTATGAAAAAATAATGCGACATAAGCGACTGCAGCATAGATAGCGATATCCTTTTTAAAGTCGAAAAAAACAGCGCAATACAAGAGAGAAACAAACTCAAACTCTAGTCTTCAACACAGCAAAGTAAGCTGAAAAAAACCCACCAAAACTTACTAGACGTTGAATGAGAGCTCCGGTTTTCAAGTTCCAAATCAAGCACTTAAAATCAGTAGCGCATGAAGCCACCTAAAAGAAGGTATGAATGAACTCAAGTAACCAAGGCAAAAAACAAGTAAAGGAAGATACAAAGCGAATAAGGAAAATCATATACTTGGTGTGTGTGTAGCCACATATTCCTTTAGGTGCTTCCTCTAACAGAATAATATTCCAACTGTAGCGTAGGAACCTAGTAAAAATATGCACCGATACTTCTGCTATGAAGCCTTTCTATTGGCACAGTGCTATACTTCTTGGGAAACAGACATTTCTTATATATAGCTAAAAAGCCTGCATCTTGTCTTAAAATGACTATCAAAAAAGATGAAAAAAATACTAATTTTCATGCTGAAAAAAAAGAAAGTCAAATGTGTGTATAAATGAAAATATCAAAGTAGATCAGTAGACCTAGTATTTCCAATACATCATATACATATATCAAATAAATACGTGTCCGAACGTAGTGTCTATACAAATGAATGAATTCTCACACGTCTTTGCATGTCAGTAACGATTAATTTTGCTAAAGCTTTCAAACTTTCAGCATTCACTGCAGTATTTACATCGCTGGTAACGCTTTATTAAAAGCTCAAAAATAGATTAGTATTGGAACGACACCTGCATTCTTCTGGGTTATAATATAACACACACAATCTTTGCGTAATCAGCCTCAATTTTAGCTTGAATTATTTATTCCATCTTAGTTTAATAAATAAGATAAGCAGACACAGGCAAGAGAGGAGTTAAAAGTTGTAAACACTCAGCATAAAGTTTGAGTAAAGAAAACAAAAAATGGTTAGAACAATAAGCCAAATTTAACCAGTGTTAATCTTGCTTATTCAGATAAAAGGCCTCACAGGTGAAAACTGACACAAATTTTAAGGCTTGCAGCATTTGCATGCTCACTAGATGTGAACAGTCAAGCTACGAAAGTTTTGGCATTGAAAAATCCTCCAAAATCATACGTGGAAAAAAAATTCATAAATTATTACAAAAAGGAGATCAAGCGAATTATAAAGGTAAGCACTATGAAAATCGATTTCTTGGGAGCCGGAGTTAGCAGGAAAAAAAGGCAGAAAAATACCAGAAGTGACTCTCTGTTGATGCTGCAATCCTTAATCTCACCACTATGCCCTGTAAACTCATGCAATAACTGAATATCCTGCAGCAATTAGGATGGATAAGTTTAGTTAAAATTAGCTTATATTATAGCAAAAGAAGATATTTTTGAGCTTTAAATTTTCGAAAAAAATCGAATCTCGTGGCACTATAATTTGAAGACAAAAGATAGATGTTTTTGATAAATCCAATTGGGATAAATATATCGAAATTCGACATCAGGGTTTGCTCATCCAACAAAAACTTAATAAGAAAAAAACAATACTGCAGCGCCAATCAACATACTGAGAGCTTCTTAAGCGGAAAAAAGTGAACAAATGAGTGAGAGAAAAGGCTTTGAAGTTTTTTTCAACTCACACACAGCTCGTAAACTATATTATTTACAGACGTTAAAAAGCATAATCTTTAGGATTTAGGCTAAATTAGTCGTGCAGGAGGCGCTGCAAACACAGAATTTCGATGCAAGAAGAAATTGCTCGTTTTTCGAGATAATAGCAACATGCTTAAGTTGGTGGAAGCTATTATTTTCAATGTGCTTGCCGAGAAACACGTAGAAGCACATAAAAGTGCAAAAGGCTCCGTGAGCGTAATCTGTTACCCTCGAAAGGAAACTCATACTTTCAAGTCAAAAATATATGCCGCTTCTAGTCATATATAGCATGCAACACTCAACTTTACTGCTAGCATCCCAGCATTATACCACAATTTCAAGCGGCTCTTTTGTGTTTGCGACACTCACGCACACTGAAACTACCCTTTTTCTCGTGCGAATGACGCTCGCACACATTTAAGCCAAAGTGAATATTTTAATATGCTGCTAAAAATTAGGATCAGAAAATTACATCCTCAAAAATGCTTAACATTGTTCAGGCAAACCAAACACCACTTTGAATCAAAAAATGTAGCATACAGGAAAAAACGCACTTCAGCAATTCCAAAGATAATGATATCACTAATAATAGAGGGACTGCAGCAATCACTCAAGAATAGATTTCTCAATTTCTCAATGTATTAACAACCAGTACCATGGCTAAATGGGGTTTAAATTCAGCCCAAATAATGGTAAATAGCCAGCAAATGATATTGGAATCTACGAAAACGAAGGAAAAACTTGCCTTGATTAATAGAATTTTCATAAAAAATTGGCTTAATGAAAGGATTAGATGTAGTCATACCAGCTGTCAAAAAATTGCTGTTAGATATGGAAGAAAGATGAAATAATCAGATAAATTTATCGTAGAAAAAGGTTAGAAACCTAGGTAATACTTTATGAAAAAAAAATTACCTTTGCCTCATCATACCTTAGAGAAGGCATGCCCTTACTTTCAAAGCCCAAAGAATGCTTTTTCCCTCCTTCTCGGTCGAAACTTGAAGCACCTTCAGCACTATCAGAAATGCCAGGTTTTTCTGTGTGTACTAATGGAATACTCCAAACTCTGCGTAGAAAAATAGTAAAAAAATTCATCATCGGCACTAATTGCCTGGCTTCGCTTCAGAGGCAGGGAGCTGAAATTTGCTAATTAAATACTTTAGAATATAATTTAACATTATAAAACGAGTGTTCTCAAATAGAGAAGGGCATTAAGGAAGAAAATCAGCAAAGATAAAACAAAAGCAGTTTTTACCATCGAAAACACGGTAATAGAGATATGAGTGAAGATAAGGGTTTTTGTGAGGGGGTGAGAGGGGGGGCCAAAATACTACTGAAGATGGTAGAAAATACAACTAAAGATGGCAGAAAATACTACCGAAGATAGCATATTATAGATTCGTATACAATTGACAGCTTCCAAACATTTTGCATTGCAATTACATATATTTATAAGTAAATCAAGACTACGAAACGTGAAATAAATAACATAAATTCAAGCTAACCTTCCTATATATTATCAGAAATACATTATGAATTTCATGGTAACGTATGCAAAATTGTGGAAATATTACCTCTAATTTTACTTTTATCGCTTTCAGATATTTTTGTATTATGATCTGATACCATCTTTATAAATACATCTTTTATAAAAAACATCAGAAAACAGCGTATCCTCGCAAAGAAGATATATTTCGACAAAGTACACAAACAAATGAGAGAAATTATCAGAGAAATATCGTTTCTACAGTGAAGACAAAGCCGATGAACCTTTACCATAACGTAATTGGTTGCAGCGAGTTATTTCGATAAAATACTACATAACATGTGGAAACTGAACCCCAAGGCCTAGACGAAGCATTTCAAGGATACTGCTAGGAAAGCCAGAGTTAGCAATCTTCCTCAGTGCATTTTTGAACACAAAGATTTCGAGATGCAACTGCACAAAATAGACTTTAAACTATAAAAGGTGAATATTGATCTTCAATAAGACGATTACAGGTATAAGAAAAAATGAGGGTTTTCTTGGAGAAATGGATACTTTTTAATCAAAAATTAACAATAAAACATCAAATAAGCAAGAATTTAGGCGTTTTCCCGTTTCAAATTTATAAATTAGCAGATCAAATCAGCAATCATAGGTAAAAGTACATTCAAATAGCAGGACCTGCAAAATAAAAATGAAAAAAACAAGGTTCTTTCATCAAATTATCTGCACATTGCCAACGATATTAAAGTAGAAAGAAAAGTACCTTAATTTATGGTCTGTACCTCCAGCAACTAACGCCTCTCCCGATGGGGCAAAGCGAACGACCTACGGATCAACACTTTGGGAGCCAAAATTATGACTGAAGAATCTGTTTAGCCTACTAAAAGTAACTTAATTAGTTATGCAACCTTAAAAACTGAAGACCTCTATCGTTATAGCGTCATGTAGCGTCTTTTCATGCAAATAATAACGAAAAAAATTGAAGTGGAAGAATAAAAGGCTACGGGGTCCATTTTTTTGGAGGATTAATTCTAGAGGAGCTGAGAAATATAACCGGAAAAACTCGTGAGCAAAACAAGATAATTAACATTTTGCATACAAATTTAAAAGCTGCAATTAAAAGGTATTAAGATCACGTTATTGAAATAGAAAGTAAAAAGTTCCAAAGAGAGACTTTCTAGTACAGTTGCATTCGAAAATATTTTCAAAATAGGAAGTAGTTTGTTGAAGTTACAACCCCATTTTCGATCCATAGAGTGAGTTGAAACTAGATTATACGTTTAGATATTAACTACAATGAGAATAGCAACTTGGAAGATTAATTCCATAATGTTTAGATTGGGTTTACTCGAACGGTCTGTTGTTCAATCCGAGCCAGATGTTATTTTTTTTTGAGGTTTTTATCAAAGTAAACGCAGCTCGATTAACTAGATTCATGGTGGATAAAATATCAGCGAAAGAGCTCGAAAATTCATGAATATATTGTTGAGATCGCCAAAACAGCACCTAAAACTTGCAAAGCAATTTTTCCTCAATAGCTAATCCATTTGATTAAGTTATAAGTGGTTAGACGCTTTCTATGAAGCTTTTATAAAGTTATAACCTGCAAATAGTGGTTTCTGCGCCTTCTTCCGTCATTATCCAGAGTTACTTGGAACTGATTCAAGATTTTAGGCCTTAAAATAAGATGAAATCAAAAAATGGAGAAAACAGGCAATCGATTTATGTTTTTGCAAGTGAAGAAGCATAAATTATGGCAAGAGCTGCCGGGTTTTCAACAAGTAAAAATATATCCAAGCCAATACATTAGCTATGGATAAGCTGGCAAGCAATTTATGTGATTGCAGCAATAATAGCAGCTGAAGAAAAAACTTCAAAAGTTGCTGCCCTCCGTATAAAACATAAAAATAAACCACAATCTAGATTCTAGCACTTTTACACCTTCTTCCTCAAAGAGATTTGGTGATCTTAATGCTTCTTTAGAGAGTAATAACATAGCTATACACTACTAGTATGCGAGATTTTTCTGCCTACCCGAGAAAAAAATTATATTACTGCAACCTATAAGCTCCTTAAAAAATACAAACCTAAATTCCGAAACAAATATCATTCTAGTATATCATCGTAAGAGCACCTTGATAAATTACTAATGTGATTTTTTCATCCACCATTTGCTTCTTCACCTCAATTCAGGAATATAAAATAATGCAACCCTACACTTACCGAAAGGCAGGTACAAAAAGAGTGAGACAGCTTTTACCATTAAAAATATCGTTTTAGGAAGATGATACGTCAAAATATATATTCCAAATGCATTAATTTTTATATGCTCAGCACCCACGTAATCCTAATTTATTCATGCTTTGCTTTCTCAGCATTTAAGCCAAGATATACCCATACTCACTATTTGTGCAAACTACAATTTATATCTAAAAAATCTTCAATTGCTCTGAAAATTTTTTTTGGAATATTTTAAACAGGCAGACACATGAATTATCAGAGCTACTACAAAAACAATATAATTTCGGGAAAACCAAAAATCATAATTCAAGCGATATTTAGCGCACTACAAAGGAGTTTCCTTCTGTACTCAGATCTGCTTCATTAGTGTATACCTGCTAGTAACTCGCACATAATTTTACGTGTTCTTCGCTATATAATTTAGAAGCATAAGGACTTGGTTGATAGCGTGGAATAAACAAGGAAACTCGATATAATAGCATTTTCAAACCTCCACATAAGTTTTTTTCACGCATTAAATCCATTGGGCTAACCCGTAAGTAGCATCAATATCGAAGAATATGATTTTATCCTTTACTATTCCAGCCCAAATATTTGCCTGAGATCAAAAAATAATTTGGAGTCATGATATTACAAGTGAAACGCAGCTTCAGTAACAAAAAAAGCCGTACGAATTGAGCTTTAAAAAACACTGTCAAACACTCTGTAGCTGAGAGGCTTATCAGCATTTTCCAGAGGATGGGGAGAAAGCAGATTGTATACTTTGATGAGAAGAGCCAAGAAGAGTAGCTTCTTTCGTTGATAATCCGAAAAAATATCGCGGCGCTAAAAAATCTTCAAAAATTATGAATTTTTACATTACTGGTTCTACAAAGTAAGATGTGAAGCTTACGAGGCATGCAATGATATCGACAATATATAAAAGGGAAAGAAGTGATAATGTCTTTCATAAGTTGATAACGTCTACCCCTGATTAATTACAGTGCATTACCCGGAAAGAGTGGACTATGGAGTCCAGTACTCCACCAAACTCAGTGGAAACGCAGATTTTCTCAATGCTATTCTTCTTGGGGCAGTACAAATGGATTTCCTGCGATAAAATTATATGGCCACAATAATTACCTTTATGCTAGGCAATGGTGACAACCTCAGCGAAAAAAAATTCGCATATTGTAGCATTACGCAGACATGAGAATACACATTAAGCAAACTATAGCTTACCAGGCAATCCTCGATTCCATAGTTGCTGCCACCTCCTCCACCGGCAGTTAGTATATACTGAGAGTTGCAGGCTATCTGTGGAAAACAAAATCAAAGTGATGGCATGAAAGAGATTTCTCCACGTCTCAAGCATCACCGTGGTATCAGCCTGCAATTTCTTAGCAAGATAAGGCTAAAATACATCCTTGGAAAATCAGAAAAGCTAGAGATAACGTTCAGTCACGAGTAACAGCGCAGCGATTTATATTCGAAAAGAAGGAGTTCAAATATGAATCTAGCTGGCAGCATTTCAGTTAAAAGCAAACTAAGGGGTGAGAAGCCTGGAAGCCTATAAATATGCCAATATTAATAGATTCTGTTTATAAAAAAATCATAAACAGTCTTCAATATTTCTTAAATACGATATAATATGCTGCTTTTGGCACACAATGACTTATTCGTGTGTTGGAAAACCTGCCACACGCACACCAAAATGAAAATACGGCAGAGAGAACAACAGTATGGAGTGTGCTCCTCTAAGCGAAGTACACAACTACAAATAATTGCTGCGGCAAGCCGATCGCAAGATGAGCCCCATCACTGATGAAGATAGCCTAAAAATATAATTTTATTTTAACCCATACTCTATCCAAATATGTATTCTCCTAGATGATCTCTTGTCGCATACCCCATATACTGGATAATCGAGATAGAGGAGGGACGGTTGATTAGTCATTGGGATCCAATAGAAAACGCCTCTTCGGCCTAGAAACACGTCCTCGCTGACGCTTCAGCTGAATTTTAATAGTTTGCAAAGTTCTTTATTGCACTACAAATTTGTTTTTTACCCTTTGTTATGACAGAGATTTTTGTGCTCTGCAAGAACATAAGGTAGAAAAGGTATCAGGATTCTCATTCCCCAATAGATCGCGCGATTATTGCTACGCTATTACTAATAAGTTGGTGCACTGATATTTTTTATGATGCCCTTTGACACGTGCCAGCGTTCCGTGGGCAGCTAGGGCAACACACAGAGCAACACACAGTGTACATGTGTGATAGCAATGCAGCAGTATATCTAGTGGCAAACAACATGCCCCATTCACTAAAATGACTATGTGTTTGCTTGTCAAAATATATCTTAGCTCGATGTGATACACGCTGTTATAAGCTGTGATGTCATCGAATCATAAACAGCAAGTGAAATTGTAATAGTCATCCGAAGCAGACTACACACACTTCATTTCATTTATTCTGAGCCCTTTTGTGGTAGCTAAGAGATGCTATTGTCAGCAAATATAGTGCTAGGTATCTGTAAGGCAACTGGCATCGTGGTAGCTGAGATACTTCACAATGGAGGTACATGATAGCAGCTAGCTAGATTTAGTCCATAAATACTTTTTAATGCGAAGTTTTCCTGACAACGTGATCACTCGTAAAAAATCGCCAAAAAAACTTCCATTCTACGGGCGAACATCCTCTGGTTGCACTATACCTAAGTGCATATCTGGAAGCGTTATCGCTCCGCATGCCAGAAATAAAAGCTTTAAAAAAATATTGCTCACAGCTGCCTCTAGTTGAATACATATGAAGAAAATTATAAATATATGCGCACAGGCACCACAGCTACAAGCCTACTATCATTTGAGCTCCAGAGATGAATGATTGCTTATTTTATTGAATAACGGCAAGTGATTACAGGAAGCCTTTACAGCTTGCACATTTTGCGTGCATGTATATGTTAATTTTCCACAGTCTGGTAAAGCCTTTTCCCAGATTTGCATATATGGAGAAAATATGTAGCCGAAATTAGCACTATAATATGCAAAATATTAAGGCATGAAACACTGAGATATGAGTTACTACTATGCTATTCTAAATCTGCATAAAATGATAAAAAATTCCGTTATCTGATATTCGTAGTGGCTTGTCAGAAAATTGATATAACGCAAAAATAATCTCAAACTATGCTAAAGAATCGAAATCAAATTTGCTTTGCTGGTTGCAGTTTATTAGAAACCGCATTTAATCATATAAGTTGATGCTGTAGCAAAAAACTTAAAGTGGAATGCAGTGAGAGGAACATTTGTTTCCCACAATAATTGGGTACAAGTATAAGTTACTGGATAGAAGATTCTGTAACCTTATGGCTATTAGCGTTAATAAAGCACAGGAAGGGTGGTCCTCAAGTTGGTTAATGAAATGTATTGTGCTCATCTCATTACAGCTTCAACCCTCAAACTATCTGCTTTGTTGGGGTTATGCTACTGCCAGTATCGATGTTATCTTTCCGTAATACAAGGTTTTCTTTACCAAAAGTTTTATTACTTTCGCTTCTCATGCAAAAAGTTCCCAGCAGAATGCCGTTTTGCCAAGCACAACATTATATTTTTCAATTTTGAGGTTCCTTAGAATATTGTAAGAAAGAATTTTGAAGCTTGTATGTGTTGACTTATGCCATAAAATATGCAGGATAGCTGTTGTAAAAATTTCCTTTAGGAAGAAGTGAATTAAATCAATGCGTGCTGCTATACCGACTGTGGCACACTGCCACGCTTTGATGCTATTTTTTTTAAATTGTTAACTTCTTTAAAAGTTTTAAAATATTTGGATAGATAAAGCTTTATAGGCGAGGTGCTTATTGTTTAACGTTATTTTTCAGTTTGTGGTGTAACATGGTTGCAGCTAAGATGAGGCAGAAATACTAACAATTTTATTTGATCGTTCTGGAAAAAGCAGAGATACACGAAAAAAAAATTGCGATTACATAAAATAACATGCTAATGATTGTATAGACAATATTGAAAGATTCTAAAAGCAAGAAATGCATAGAAATCTGTGATATCGGTTTTTGTAAGGCTCAACTGTAGATGATATATAATAATTTAGTCTATGCTGCTGCGTTTAGTAGTTGCGTCACCGCCAGGAAGTTTACTCGGGTTTTCGAAGCTTCTTGCTATTGAATCGCGCCATCACACTTGGCTGAACTTGCCTACATAAGTACTTTCACAAGGAATTATATGTTGCTTAAGCAGAGTAGAATGATGCGAAGATGCTTTAATTCATCTCGTGTCATTATTGTATAGTTGGAAATAGGTGGGAGGATTTAGGGAAGTATGGTCTCGTAAGCGTATAGGCAATCTCATGGACACTATTCCCAAAGCTTCTTATAATTACCCATTAAGCGTATCAGCAAGTGGCCTTAGTAACTGCCATTCTTTTATTTTTTTAAGATGTGCTGATTGGCCAGGTACCTGTGAAGTTAAATAAAAGCTATAACTTTTCAGCTTTTTGCACAAACATGGTGCACTCAAGAGAAACCCCAAAAATTGATAGCTCAGACAGTATGGTGCTATTGAGTATTCGCTATTATGGAGTATTTTTCGCGGATAGTCGATGTCGTTCACTGGTTTCCAAGGTTCTCCATATTTAGCACATATCTGTTGCTATCGCCAATAAACTTCCTGCAAAGCATAACAAAATTATCATTGAGGAGTAGGGACCCCGGCGAATAAATCTTTACTGGAAGGCGTAAGGATCTCACAGCGGACTACCTCAATGACGAAATAGTACGGGTTTCGAAAAGATAGACTTACGGTCCGCAATGTATCTAAATGAACTACTAAATGCGGGCAGCTGATTCGTATGACTGCAGCTCATAGCCGGGTCAGTAAAATGCAATTAGAAAGCAGCCAATGCATCACATTTTTTTAACTTTCGCTTGACAACAGGCATAGAGCCTCATGAGTGCAGGAGAGTCATTGCCACAGAAGCTAAATAGAGTGCGATTAAGGAGTATATAAAGCTCTAAATTGAGCATCAAGGTCTTCTTGAAGCTCTAGACCTTCAACAGGACCCTCGCTACTAATTGATATTGAATTGTACTATATGCAATTGCTGAATGTTATACTGTGCAAACACTATGCCATTATTACGCACACCTATTAAACGCTGTGAACTCTTTTTTGTTCAGTACGACAGGAAAAAAATCTCCTCTTTGAGGGCTAAACTCTCCATTATGAGTTCAGTTATCAGAGGTACTACGTTTCCTAATTGGCAGCGCTTCCCATCACATGGAATAGATACTTCTGCTCATGTCCCAAAAATGGTCTGCTTTTTTGAGACTATTCCATTGCACTAAGTACTATTTCCCAGGCATATAGAGCATTCAATAATATTGATTTGCTGATGCTCACCACATTGGTAATTTCGATCAGATGAAATCGGAAAAAAAAATCGAACGGAGGCGCTGCCACAAGTATTTTTAAAGTTCTGCTGTTAGTGGCTGGCACTCAAAAAGGGAAAGATACAGGCTTCTTATAGGCCAGCTCGTGTTGCGTTCACTTTCAACTCAGTGCAATCTTAACGAAACAAAAAATACCGCAGAGTATTGTGAAACTGTTTGCAGCGCTATTATCAGCGCACTCGCAGATTAATATAACTCGTTATCTTTGTATAAAACCATAAGCGAAATATACGATAGAACCAAACCGCGTTGAATTTGCACTCAAAAAGTTGGCTCCCTTGCTTCCATGCTACGAATTTCTGTAATGAGCTTATACAGGCGGATGTCGGGCAAAAGGTTTATCCTAAAAAAATTGTTGCAATTACTGAGTAACTATAGAGAAAGCAGTGTAAATTTATATAGCTGCAGCTATTCAGTATCACAGCAGCGATATCTGATCATCTTTTAAGTAAATTTATAGTTGGTTTTCATCAGTTACTCATATCCTAGAAGTCTTTCAAAAATGCAATCGCAAGATATTTCTTAAGAATATGCAGTAGTGGTATTCTAAATATAGTCTTCTCTTAATAGCTCGTAAATAAATTACAGCAATAATATCAGCCCGAAAGTGTTAAAGTAATTTAAGTAAAACTCACCTGTTGTGTTTGAAGTACTAAAGGAAACGTCCCAACCTATGTACGTACGTCAATCGGCGCGAGCCGCTACAAGCTGCTACCCATGTGCGTTAAGCGGAAACCTAGCTGTTGAATGTAATTTGAAACTGACAAAAAGAAAAGATGCGCTAGTATGACTTTTCTAACTAAGTGATTGCTTGCAATTGTTGAAACAAACATTGCCCTATTTAATTTTAATTTAACGCGCGACTTAGATTGTTTCCTACTGCTAGGGACACTGTGATCAGCTCGGACTACTTTCTCTGAACCGAGCGTCAGACAAGAAGTGGATTTTATAAATTAAACACCAATAAAAGCAGATATATATAAAAGATACTTAGAATTAAAAAAAAAAAAAGAAGCTTCCCACATGGTTGCATGAATTCAAAGTATATACTGACTTGCAGACTACGGTGTCAAGATAACTAGATTCGGTGTGGTATGTACATCCCTAATGAAATCTTTACGGCTGATCTACGTTTCGTGGGTGCGCTTGCGGGGAGTCATTAATGATTCTATTTAGCTTCAGTGCCGCTAGCGACAAATAAGATACATATGCAGGTGCTTACTCTACAAAAGCAATATTTACTACTCGGAAATGCGGTTCGCCTTCCCATCATTCTTTCTGCGGCAGACCACTTTGCCATTGTCGGAGGTATGCCTAAAAGTGGCGCTGTGCCAAGTATTAAAGAAATAGCCATTTTTCTCCACATATCTTTATGTACTGCAGGATGGACTGACTCAAGCACATGAGTAGGCTTTGAAAAACAATAAACTCGCTCACTTCTTCGTACTGATATAAAGCGTCCGCAGCTATACATTGCATTCCAGCAACACCAATATCGAAGCTACACCCCTAATAAAGAAAGGGCAAACTTTAGAAACATGGCATTATACTACCAGGATAGTCGTGTAAGGGGAGCTTAACTGGAAATTTGCTGAAAATTTTACGTGAATACGAGTTTACACAGTGCCTCAACGTTTTATACCCTGCAGGTACATGATAGCACTGTCAGAGGGATTGAGTCATCTGGCTGCCCTAGCTATTTACTACCTTTTCAAGGATGATCTTCACCTAAATCCGTCTTCGGTGGGAAGCTTAAAAAGCTAATATTTTACCCCTCTTTTTTGCTTCAATCCGTACGCATAATTCCTTGCCCTTGATAATCTTAAGGTATCGCTAATACTGACAGCGCCAACCCTGCCATGGATAGCACGTCCGCTATTTGCCTTCTGCTCGGACAGCTATCCTATTTTCGGTTATCGGAGGAAGCCATATATTATGATCTTTGGTACAATGCAAATCCTTGGATTCGTATCTCTGGCTGTCTGCCGCCCTTCGGTAAACCGCATAGCCGGTAGCAACACACAAGCAAGCGTAATTATTTCTGGTCTCCCTTGATGCAGATTTTGACATCCGTATTAAGCTTATTCACTATATCGGTAAGAAGGGGCTAAAGTAGCACAAGCTAAAATAGCAGGAACCATGAGAATTCCGTATCTGTCGACAGCTAGCAGCATCATTCTGCTCCGCAGTTGCTGAAGCGCTGCTTGCAGAAAGTACTGTGGGAAAGCCACTGGAAAAAGTTAGCAGCTAAGTACTCCGGCTTCTTCAAACGATCAGCATAACTAACACTCCTGCAGAGTGCAGACAATATTAGCGAATTCCTCACTGCTAAGGCCATAGGCAGCCTGATGGTAGCTTATCTATCGGGCTATCTGCTTGAAGCTGTTAGCAAACAGAGTAAGCAGCCTTTCCGTAGTTAAATACCACATTCACCCGCAAATCATCCGCTACATCTGTTTGTATTTTTAGCCATTTTTCTTGTGACGGCCATTTTCCCCTCTGTAATCGTGATCGCGTGCCTCTTCATGCAAGAACGCACCAGTCTTACTAAGTCTACAACGACTCAGCTAGAAACGCTTCTTCAATTTTTGAAAAAAAAGTAGGGTTATTGTAATCTGCGCGGGCTTGAAGCTAATGCTACACAGAGGCGACTTCCAAAAAAATACTTCAGAGTTATCCTCGGGCCAATCATATTTATTCTGATGTAAGCGTATCTTCTTTATAGCTCCCAAAGGTTGAAAATTTGCCAAGACAACAAGCTGCTTCATAGGTACATGGCAGGTCCAGACTATGATGATGCAATATTCTTCTTCTACACAGGGAAAGCTCATTTCTCGCCATCGTAAGCACTTGAACAAAGATAGAGTGTTAGAATATTTCACTCTCTTCCACTATCTGGGATCAATTGTGGATAAAAGTTTCATGGGAACTTTGAGGTGAGGCCTTTGAAAAAGCAATCATGAGGCTTGTTGAAAGCCAAAAGGTCGCAATATGACGCAGATTCACTTACGGCGTCGCTTCCCTAGTGGGAATTGCAATCTATTACACGTTCCTGCGGGCGGCAAGTTTCAGAAGTGTTCTCATCTGGAGCATATTGCTTTCCATGCCCTTTTATATTTCACCAATAATGCTAACTTCCGGTTACAACAAGAAACTCGGGATATCAGGTAATTATAGATACGGGAATCAAAATAAAAAAGTAACTATATCAAAAAGTAAAAGGCATGCTGACTCTAAAGAAATAAAATTGTCATACAGACAAGATATTCGTACTTTCCGGAGGGTTTTTAGTAGAGGCGGTAAGCTTTTCCCTGTTACTTTATCAAGACCATATATTCTGAAAGGTTGAATTATGAACCCTTTAAATCGCTTCTACAACTATGCATATATATTTCAGACCGCAGAAATACAAATGTAAGTAGAAGTTGATTAACAAGTATGCGTAAAAATCGCACAGTACCTATATGCTTGCAGGCTGCCACTCCTGGTGATGGCTGCAACAATCTGCCCACCAGGACTGGAAGGTAGCGTGTACGCTACAACAATGAGCGTCCGAAATGTACGCAACTTCACAAAAACAATCCCTTCATATCATGCCCAAATTAACATGCTACCATACATATATATCAAATTAAAATATAGGTTGCTTCCGCCATTTCAAGATTGCTTTCCGCGATTTTCACGGTAAATAAACACTATGGCTGAGCTCCAATTTGGTGGAAATAACCTTATGGAAAGTTGTTTGATCTTGTAGCACCTATTAGGGATTACCGCAACTAACTTCAAAAATATAGACATATACATTTTGCTTTGTGGAGCCTTCCTTATTATTCCTCTCATTTTTATCAGTTTGGTAAGTTAGGTTATAGCGAGACTTGTAATTAATTTGCTTCTACTAACGGGAGAAAAAAACCTCCGAAATGATACAAAATTTTAGGTTCCCACCAACGAGGAAATTGAAGCAGTAAAGAAAGAGAACGAAGAAATGAGAGAGGAATCCTGGATTCAGAATGATCACACTGAGTAGCAAAATGCATCCAATAAATCACAATGTGCAAATATCCCAAATTTATATGCGGGAAACGGGAAAATTAGGCAGAACATGAGAATATAAGAGTCATAATGCCTTTATTAGTAATGTTCTTTGGCGGCACAAGTAGGCGAAGATAAACAGGCGAGTACATAAATTTCATCTATATATTAAAACAGCCAGAAAAAAAAGCGTAGCATTATAAGCATTATAAAAAAAATGCATTAAAAGCAGAGGCAGCAGTCCTAGAGTATGTCAACTCTAGCATTCCTCTATGTTAATTTTCCAAATAAATACTATATGCACACCGCTGTAAAATATCGCCGAGAAGATATTTTCGAACTTTCCTAAGCTTCGAATCACATGCTGTTACCCACAAGCGGTATCTGGTCGGTCTTTCTCAACCATGCGCTCGAACTCTTTGGAAAGACACTATCAAACATGAGACCATTCTATCCCGGGTATCCAACTGCACAATATAAATAAAATAGAAAAAGCAAGCGATCAGCTTTGTGCAATGAGATATAGCTAAAACAAAAACGGGGAGACATTAAAAGAAGCTAGCAAGTCGATATCAATATCTTATTAGACAGCAAAAATTTCATTTGTAATGGTCAAAGCGGCACCTGCTACAAGGGCCGTTAAAACTTTGCTATTTACCTAAGCGAACTGAATTTTAAAGAACAATTTTATGCCTAATGCATTTACAAAAAGCATCAAGACACAAATATCTAAATTCCATAATTAGGTTAATCAAGTAAAAATATGTCCCACTTACATAGCTGGATCCTTCGTCATCCATTTCTAGTATATCATCAACGCAAGGTACTGATGCCGTCGTAACTGTTACAGAAATTGAGTTTCCAAAACATGCCTGTACATCCTGTGCAAGCCAGATGGCCCCCTTTATGCAGGCTCCCAAGCCGTAAACCACCGCCTTATACGGAGGGTTAGTGAGTAAGTGCTTCACCCTTTTGAAGTATACTATACTTGGTTTATTCCTTGTTAGATAAATATCGTGTAGCAAAGCAACAGGATGGTGGGGTCGACGATGTTGAGGCTTAGCTACCAGTGTAGAATTAGAGTCAGCTCTATAATCTTGGTTTTCTGAGGGGGGTGGACTTGTCATTTTGAGAAGGTGTTGTCATCTCAGCAGGAACCATTCAGTAGAGAGCATCCCTCAAAAGTGCAGCCTGTGTATAAAAGCACTTCACTGCAGTGGTCAACTACAAGACTAAGCGTAGATAAGCTTCAACGCAATCTTCAATTTAGCAGCTAGAGGATGGGTCTTTGCTTGCATGTACCGAGGGCCATTACTTCATAAAAGATGGCTGAAGATGGCAAAACAGGTACCCTACACTCGACAAAAAGTTTAGCGCGTGTACGCAAAAAGGTCTATACAGGCTGCTAATCTATCCATATTTGCCCAGACAGATTGGATGCCGCATAAAAGCACGGGTAGTAGTGATTAGCACCAGCCTACGAAAAATGCCCTGCAAATGCCTAATGCGCTGACCCAAGTTCACTTTTTAAACCGTGCGGGCTACATGTTACAAGGACTGAAAAGCATGTATTCATCTAATATGCCACTGTCTTGGATCCCTACCCGTAATATCGGAGAATACAAATGAAAGACCCATCCCAGACTCCGCTTTTGCGCGGTTATAAGCAGTTTTTTTATCATGGGCCTGCGCCCATCGCAGCTTGACAACTCCAGTTTGCCGGTATGAGTACTGCAAAGCGTCATATCACCTGGTCAAGGCACCGCTTGAAGGTATCTGGTGGCTGCCCATTGTTGGACCAATGAAGCTGGACCTGGTTGCAAGTAACTAGACGCAGGAATTAAGAGCTAATCTCTCCTGCGGAAAATACCAATAGCAAGCAAAACCTTATGGTCTCGGTTGGTAAACTGATATTTTGGGACTCTGAAGTATTTTTGGTTTTTTGGAGTTAATTTTTCGCGAGGCACGGAATTAGTAATCTCAAGTTATCAAAGGTCTTGGGCGAATCGCCTTGAGCTACGAAAACTGTACAATTATTTTGCAGGGTCCTCAAATATTCGCAGAGCTCGGATTTCTCGGATATCCAGGTAACTAATATTCTGAAGGAAGGTAACAGAGTTAGTTAGTAGGAAGACCGTGTTATTGACTGTACATTGAGAAACATTACAGCTCAGTGATACTTCAGCTTTTGTACTCGAGAAAAAGATTGTCAGCGAGGCACGTCGATTTTCAGTCCTTCAATTGATCCCAAGAGAAACATCTGCTCAAAATAACTGCTACAGATTAGCTTCTCTTCATGCAATTTGAATGGGACTCAAATTATGAAGCAATGATTTAGGGCAGTATTTCTCTCCCCCTCACTTCCACAACCTCTATGATCTACTTGGGTAAATACGGGTACTCCACAATTGAGGCGCTGTTATCACTGACTCCCCTTTCAATCATAATTATCCCTTCGGTTTATTTTACGTATATTACAAGCTATTACAGTAAAGTAAATTGGACCAACTATTCAGGTTAAAAGCCTTGATACCGCCTTGGCTCCCTTACATCTTCTAGAAGCATAAAACTTGTACTTGATAGTCCTGTGTGTCTGATAAGACCCAATTGAGAGAACTCGAAAATAGGCCTACAGAAATTCCACTAGCTAATTTGTGGCATTCGCGCTTCGTCGAAAAAATGCACGGGCGTACGATGTATAATACTACAAGGAGAATAAGACCTTAGTATGAAGTATTGTGTGTGCGTTGGTCTGTGTGCATTATAGGTGGAATCTACAGTGGGTGTGTGTCTGTATTTCATCTAATATATATATTGTGTCCCTATTACCGGTAGTAGTTATATTGTAGGTGTGCGCATACTATGCATAGAATCTACAAAAAACCAAGAACAGCACACACGAAATACTAGCAGCTTTGGTTTTCGACCAATATCATCTCCTCCTCTCCCTCGTGAAGACGCAAAGCAAAAACTTTCTCGTGTGTGGACCAGCATACTTCAGCTGGAGAAGGTGAATACGGCATGTACGTGCTCACTTCAGGATGACAAAGACTTCTTGAAAGCATTCCTGGAGGTAAGCAGGGGTTACGTATACCCAAGAGATTACAAGAGCAGAGGTAAGCTACGACTCAGATAAGCATATGGGCTCACATATGCATCTGGCCGCATGAATCTACATTTCAGGAAAGCGCTGTCGCTAGCTTAATTGCGACACACGGGTATAGGCAACGCTAACCTCCCCGTGTTCTGAGAAGGAACTACTGCCCATAAGTTCATGGCTCCAAATATTTCACTACTATAGTAGCGACAGCTATATTTTGAAGCTTCATAGCTCTTTAGTTGTTGGTGCCAATGCTACCACTAGTTGGAAATCAGCTTGCAGAATTCTTATGCTCCTATGCAGCAAAGCTAATTTAGAGCGTGTGTTGAGAAGAGTGACGGTCCTTCCACTATGATTGATAGAGTATCAAAAATGGTTTTGGTATCTCACTGCAGTTTCCCCGCCATACTCATTTCGAGTCTGGTCACACACTCATTTTCAAGGGAAATAAGCTGATTAGTGTAGGCTTCCTATGCAGTTATATGAACGATGAAAATGCTGGTGAAGAACATGGTTTCTTTGACCTCTGGTACCCTGATAATGGAGAACATGGATTTTCATAAAATTCCATGCTGCCTTTATAGGACAGCTTCCAGCCTTGCTATCATGAAGGCCTGGAGGAATATAGTATGAGTTCAGCTTAAGCTTTATAGGGATGGTACTAGCATAATAGAATTTCTCGATTTAAAGATTTGGGATAAGCATATGGCGCTTAGAGAAACAGCACAGCTGGTTATCACACCTGCATCACAGAGGGAGGAGCAAAAAGAGCTCTGCTCTAGATGCCAAGCATCGTACGAATAGTAGAGACGGAAATACAGTGTATTTTTCATATTGAAAGTTCTCTCAGGAACAGATTTAAAACGAGGGCGAAAGTCACTTGCTTCTCTCGAGATTCTATAGCATCAATAGTGCTATCAACGGAGGATCAAACTGATAATAGGCAATGATATCCTGTCCTTTTGCATATTTAATAAGCAAAATGCTATAAACTCATTTCATGGCATGTTGCAACGGTTGCTTCTAACAATGCTAGAAGTCTTTATTTTTTTGCAGGCTTTTCTCTGAGCCGGGGTTGAGCAGCTACTAATATATTCCCATACAAGCTCTGAGGCACCAGCTTGAAGGAGCCCGGATTCTTGAGCATGGCACTTCTGGTGAGAATCATTTTTTGCCTGTACCGACAATTGGAAGCGACTGAACATGCTTTGATAGATGCAATGCACAAGCAGCTGCTAGCCCCGCTTTGCAATAGCTTTCACAACTATTTTAGCCCAAAAGAATGTAAAAGAAGGAAAAAATTATGATGACGATGAAGAAGGAGAAGAAGAAGAAGAAGAAGGAGAAACTGATGATTATGAAGGAGGAAAGCAGGGAGAAGTGGAATGAGATGATGAAGGAGATGACTGCCTAGAAAAAAAAGGAGGGCGATGAATCAAGCATAAATTTCGACCACAATGAAATAGCTATCTCACAGAATATAGATTTATGTATTACTACCCATTAGTACGCTTGAAAGTTTTATGCTCTACGCATATGCGCATATATCAACTATGAAAATACTGGATTTAAGCATAAAAAAACCTACTATGCACTTAAAAAATAAAAATTTTCCGAAAAACCCAAAGCAAAAGAAAAAAAACAGGCTTCATAAAATGAATTTTAGTGCCAATTTAACCGCACCATATTGGATAAAAAATTATCTACCCAACTTACTTTATTGCTTCACTTTGCTCTTCAGTAACTGTTTTCGCTGTGTACCTGCCTTCCAGTATATCAAATACTCCCTCATTCATAGTCTGCAGGTACAGTTTCCCCTTTGATTTTTCTGAAACGGTCAAAAGTTCTTCTCCAGTGCTCTTGCTAGAATCGGTTAGAGGCAAGGGAGCGACCTCCTTGCTGACGATAGCTGGAGCTGCTTGAGGCTTGGCTTTACTGGTTCCAAAAGGGATAGAACGAGATGACTTTACCGCAACTTTGCGCTTCTCTCCAGCCAAACTATCGTTAATAGACACGCTGTTGATGCTAGCTTTCTTCTTCACAGGAGGTAATGAGGCGGTAGTGATGTTGAGGGGGGATGCATCCTATAAAGCCAAAAGGTAAAAAAGTAGTTATGATGACTTTTACAGGTGGTATTTTCCGTGTTTGATTAAGCTAGTAATCACAATCAAAAATTTTGGGTGTGAACAGGGGAGCTATGGTAACTATGATAGTAAAGCCAAAATTTAGAATGAAAACTACCTCACCGCAGAAAAAGCTTCCTTTTCAGATGGCGGGTGACTTAAAACTTGGGGTAATTTATTAATCCCCGTGTTATGCATTAATAGAAGCTTTGAAGTTTTCGTGAGCTGCACCTTGAAAAAGAATCCTGCACCTGTTTTGCTATGTCTTTTTCCATTTAAGGCCTGCAAAATTAACAATGCTTTTATCAGAATTAATATCTGATGTTAATTTACTGCCTTTTATAATATTGAACCAGATTCTCTAAAAATCAGTTTATTAAATCATACAATTTATCCCTATTTCACACTACGTATTCCGAAGAGTCGAGCTAACAAAGTCAAAAGTCTTTTTACTTTTACACGGTGTACATAAAGTGGTATATTTATTGCTCCACTATAGTGCAAAATCAGGGTAAAAGCTCTTATTTTCAGGAATGCCGCATAAATTTTTTATTATTTTCATCGGTGGTTCTTCCAGTGGTCTCAATAAAAAAGCAAAATAACCTAAATATGCTCGGATAAGAAAAACAGACGGGTAGCAGAGATACTAAGCCTGTATTTCATCAAACTGAGTACGAACTTAGATAGCAAAGTTCCCCTATATGTGAGTTCACATGCAACTCTTTGAAGAATTACTTTAGCCAGCTGCAGTACTTTTTTGACCTTTTGAGCTTTATCAGCATCCTCAAGACACTGAAAATCAACGAAGAATCTCTGCGGACCACCTTTAGCGCTTAATGGAAATCTCAGTCCATCCTCACCTCCCTTTAAAGGACCGACTGAAAGAGCAATAACACAGAAAGCGAGATAATATTATGGCAGTATAAACCACGAGTCATTGAAAGCATTGTAGAGACATGGAAATTTAAGCAACTCGCGGAGGAGGTCCTCCCTTCCTTTATAGGACGTTCGAGCACCAAAAATAATATTTGCAAAGTCTTGTGGGTACGGCCGCGTATGCATAAGAGCAAACATGAAGAAGCTTTAAGTAGTTTGTACGCATTAGAAACACATTAAGTCTATAAAAGGTTTAGCAAAAAAAGCAGATGAATAATTACACTTTGGTAGAGAAAAGCTTCACGCCAGCATTTCATCATTAAATGAAGACAATATATCTCTGAACACAGAAGAACAAAGATAGAAATAAAAACAAAATCAGAACAAGTTTGTATCGATGCGGATACGAATTTTCATACGGTTACAAAAAGAAATAAAACAATAATACAGAATTAACGACTAGATGAGATGCGTCGATTAACGTTTACCTCATATCATGTGTAGCTTACATGCAGCAAAGATTTCCACAATCTCAGTTCGTGACAGACCTTTCGGGAGAGCCTCACATATAATCGAACCAGCCAGCGCAGACATGTTTCGGCTCGAGCAGTATTTATGAGGTGAAGTGCATGAGAATCAAGGCTTAATGCGTCATGATACCAAAAATTCCATAAATTTACGGATATTATGCAGCAATCCTACCCATATATGATGGCTACTCATCCAAACTAAAAGATGTCTACAAAAAAAACAGTAAAAAAATAATACGCCTCCAGCGATGATAGCATCATCTCAACATTAGGAGAAATCATCAGTTTTTCTGCCCAAGCAGGATACATCGTATAAGTAGGAACGTGTCCAGCGAATATAATTCGTCTGGAGATAGCTTCCAGGCTATGACGCTCCTAAACATAGCAGAATATCAGCATACCACCATCCTTTTCGACGTAACTATAAGTGGAGCATGATCCTGAAAATGATGCATTCTGCCTATTTTACGAGCTCCTCAATGTTAGAATATTGGCAATTCGCTGGGATTCTTGATGGAGCATAAAAGAATCGATTTCTTTTTTACTACGAATCAGGAACATAACATGCGCTTAAAAGTTCACTACACTTGTGCCTCAATCTGCTTTTCTGCGCTATGGATTTGATACGATATCATTGAGCCAACAGAACTTGTTTTCTCCCGCTTTGGTATCTCTTAGTCTTCATACCTTCTCCATCTTTCTGTATGGTGTAAACAATTATTACCCACAGCGTCAGCAACACAGTAATTATGTGCCTGCAGGTGTTTTAGAGCTGGTATCCTGCCGATTTTTGCGTGATGAACGGAGGTAGGAGGCGAACTGAGGCTACGTTAGGAGCATATGATTTTAGCTTAAACCATCAACTGGGAACTCAAAATTAGTGTAAGTGCTGGGGCCACAATTATGAAGCGATAATGAAATGCCTTTTTCACAGGATTGCGCAAGATGCATGTACAACCACCAAAACTCTGAATCCAGAGAGCCAAATTCACATGAATTTCATCATGAATTCGAAAGTCCTAGAAATAACAGGCTTCCTCGTGAGCTTCGACTTGAAAATTAGAGAAGATAAAAGGTCCTTAAGCTGCTCTCTTTATCGAATTTCCACTGCATACCAGTTTATCGCCCATTTTACAGGTTAGAATCATTGAAGCTGCTCAAGCAAATTTAGTTCGTCACTCAGTATTCTCAGGTATGCAAAAAAGATTAATCTGCTACTTTGGCATTTGCTGGTCATACTATTTCACCAGAGAGTGAGTTCCTAATCTGTGAATTCTCAAGTCTAAAGCACTCCCCGTTGTATTTTTCATACGGAGTCTTTATACTAACATCGATAGTACCAGTACGAACCACTCGTCACTTTGATCAACGGCAAAATACTGCACCCTGCGAGGCCTTTTGAATGGCAAATAGAAAAATCATCGCGCGAGGGTGGATGGCTGGATATACAGATTGCTTTTGTGTAAAAGATGTATACTCACGCTGAAAGCGAGGAGTTGGAAAGCCGGTTAGGCGCCTTTTGACAAAAAAAGTGTTGAATCGTTTGTCCTAGAGAAAGCTGCGGGCATCAAGCCACGTTCCACTGAGAATAGGTACTATTTCATCGCGTCACAGCTTTTCGAAAACATCAGCCAGTTTATTAGTAGGTAGTACACAAGAAAATCGCTAGTTCTCAAAAATTTGTGGCTTTGATTTTCTTGGAATAAAGCCATGTATTCGGAGCTATCTTTGCATATTCATTTCTTTACGTATCTATTTGATGCTAATCTAAACACATCCAGTAAACCCTGTTTTCCATCCCGCGCATATAAGCCTTTGCGTCACTCGGACTATGCATGCACTGCATTTGAATGCTTCTGCTTTGCTTCATGAATTCCGAGATTTGCTGCAATAGTCTGCGCTATGAATTCTCTTTTGGACAAAAAATGTATATACTCCCGGTGTAATTGCCTTTTAAACAAACTTCAAGGCAATTGGATGAAAAGCGCTGCAGTAATTCCTCAGAAATTTTTTTAACTCTTTAACAAACTCATTTTGAAAAAAGTTCCATATTTTTTTTTCAAACGGTCATTTCAAATTTTTTTTACCCTTTCTTTTTTTTGCAATTTCTTGCATAGATGGGCCATCTTCATCATAAAATTGCCTTGATTTTCGCTTTTTGTGTATGTTGAACGCTGCTAGTGAGGAGATTACTTCAAAAATCCTCCGCATTCCTTTACCGTACAACTTAATTTTCATCTTCGCTGCGTGATGACGTTGCCTCTCCTGTGTGCACACTATCGGTGTCTGTGAATGCCGCTTGGGTATTGGAGGTATTTGATTAGATGCTTCTGTTTGTGTGGATCTTGGTCATCTTGATATTGTGGAGTATTTGATTAGATGCTTCTGTTTTTGTGTATTTTTGTCGTTTTCCTGGTATATTTTTGGTCTTGGACGTTGCTTTTTTTTTATTTTGTAAGCCTTTTAGTAATTGTTTTCTTTGAATGGCTATTCAAGCCTTAATTGTGCAGAACTGTCACCCTAGTAGGCATTCTACTGACAATTTCCAGCTACCTTTTTATCTCCTTATTAATTGTGCGACAATGCGTAGACTCATTTGCGATAATGTATATCTCTCCTTTTTCCTACGCAACCTTTCTGTTACTCTTTGGTACGCAGTCATGTAGTGTATACACATCCTTCTCAAGAGTTATACAGAAAGATTACCGGCACAACCCATTGTGATTTTCAAATTTTGGTGTAGGTCTCTGCTGCTTTTGTGCGCAATCCGCAGAGAGGTGAAGATAAAACCTCAGGCGATAATGAATAGGCAATTCTTTCTTATTCTTTATTGGTGAAACGCACGGATTTACAGATGTTTTTGTTGATAATGCAGGAAGCTCAAGGCAGTTATGTTTCTATAATTGGAGTTTGGATGTATGCTAAATTTTTTTAGACATTTGCTTTCCAGAAACTAGGAAAAGCGGTTAATGTTTCGAAAAATTACGGTATTGCATTCTAGGAACAAGTATTGTTTGTATATGCTACCAAATAAGAAAGAATGACTGAGTTTGCTGATAGTGCCGAGGAGCTTCAGGTAACTGACTTGCTTTTAGTAAAAAAGCCTGTGATTACAATGTTTAACTCTATTTTTTCTGGTATGTTTTACGAGGAAGAAGTGCGATGTTTTTCGAATCTACTAGGTCGTATGCTGGTTTTTATTGCATCTTTTCTTTTTGAGATGATGAGGGCATACATTCCTAACCTCCACTTGTTTTTGTAAAGGCATTGGACGCATAGAAGTACATCAGCTCCTCAGTTTCTGATATTTTTGCTTCCACTTGTTCCGGAATTATATGAACTCGAGCTAAATATCGTCATTTGTTTGCAATAAACTCAGCTGATTTTAACGATTTAGTTCTGCACTGAGCATCCCTATCCGGGAGTGTTTGAGTTAATGCTATTCCTTTGAAGTTTTATCGTTTCTGCAGTCCTTTTTTTGTTATAAATTTTGTGTGTGTAGTTTCAGGAGGAGTATCTCTCGAGCTTTTTTCTCTATTCAAAACTGAGTGGCGATAGTTTTATATTTTCTCTGCTTGTTTTCTTTGTGAGCTATGCTTAACCTACCTATAGGCAAAAGGCCTGTTCAGAATACTTAACATAAATGCCTTTAAGTGGCTAATTTGTCTTTTGGGGAGAGTCATACTCTGATGGAAAAAAAATCCTCTACATTCTCCACTAGAAATCAAGCTATACTCACCAATACTAAATCCTCGATATACCTACTACTATTAATAGTATTTGAGTGTCTGAATTTGCATCTTATATGTTGAGGCTATACGTCAATTTTTATGCGTATGGTTTCTTCTGTTGCCTAGTTTGAAGAGTCTAGTCTATAACCGAGAAAAAACTCATGATAATGTCGGGTCTTTTTAATTTTAAAAGTGAGTGTCTATCCTTAGTTGCTGGCATCCTGAAAGCGTCTTCCTTTTCTTCAGAGTTTTTTTTTTGTAAATTTTGTGCGCAGTTGAAGCTTCAGCAGTACAAGCAGCAGCTCCAAGCTGTTGATGATACGCTGAAATTACATCCTGAGGAAGAGTCGTTGATCAAACTCCAAGCAGAATTAAGAGAAATCATTTCCTTGACTGAAGACTTGATTCAGTTCAAGCAGCAAAATGAGGAGGAAGTAGAGGAAATACAGACAGGAATAGCTGGTATAACGAGTTCACAATGATGTACATTGTGCTCATACGAGCATAATGATGTAGATTATGCTTGCATGCAGAGGATGATTATACGAGCGTATAGAGTATCCTTATACAAGCATTTAGCTTATGCCTATACATATATATTGCCTTATGATTTTTTTGTTTTTTTAAGCTTTCGTTCTGGACTAAAAACCACTCATTTTCAAGTCAGTATATATATGAACTCCATGTATTGTTATATATGAGCTTGCATATCGCAGTGTATGCAATCGATAGGCAACACACATATATAGCTATCGCCTTTGTGTAAGTTGAGATTTGTATGTTTAATTTTGGTAGCATTTCTTTTCTACTAGCCCTAAGCTCTTATGTGAAGTTATTTTTATCCTGTTGCTTCTTACTGAGAACAAGTGCTGTTTGAAGATAGCTCCAAAGAGAGTAGAGGCATAGAAATGCTTCTAGGTTTTCTCCTGTAGATGAATTGTCTGAAGAGGTTGTAGGATTAGAAATTTTTAATAACTATTTTATTTGGGTATTTTTATGCTGTTTCTGTCACATTGGTGTACAAAGCTTCTTTCGTGTATGAATTTTCAAAGTTGCCCTTCCAGAAGTTTTTAGCCTCTTCTTTCATTGATGGTTTAACTCGATTGGCGTTTGATTCGTCTATGAAATTCCACCAGTTTGTGGTTTTTTTTGACATATTTAGCCAGTTGAAAGAAAGTGCGATGGTTAATGACGATCTTGATTGGATAATTTTGAAGTTTTTGTTCTTTCTATTTCCCCTAGCAAAATTTGCTAGTTTTTCGGTTTCGTTTTTCTTATGAAGCTGTCTGACGGTGTGATACTAAGTTTAATGAAAAAATGCTTGTTTCTGCCTTTTGTTTAATTTGGATGAGTTCAGCTCAAAATTGTCGAGATTTCCACTTGCTCATAGCAAAGAAAATTCCCTTTTGTGTGCATTGCACTTTATAATTATCTAAAATAAGCCTTGATTGCGGTTTTAATGAGCTTTTGTGAAGAAATAAGTAGCACAGGATCCGTAGTCACTGGAATGGATGCATGGAATTCGAATTATTCGCTTGTTTTGCTTTATTAGTAAATTAAAAAACGCTTTCTTCTAGAGCCATTGATCTTATTCACACACAGTGATGCTCGCATAGTGATTTGCCCACTCACGCACACGTTTTTTTATTGCATCCTTGCCGAATATTTTTTCAAATGCGTCATCCAGCGAGTTTCTCTCTCCAAGCTGCTACACACTTTGCATGAGATTTCCGTGATTTCATATTTTAGATATCGGTATAAGTCTTCAAGCTGATGGAGCATCCTTATCTGAGGCAACAGAATCTGCCTCTGGTGTGCGAACGGTCCCACCAACTCAGCCTGATTTACGAGCTAAAAAGCTAGAATCTCTTATAGGACGTACTTGCCAAGCCCCATATGAGAATAAACCGTATTTTGCTGAAATTTTGAAGATTTATTGGTCGAAAAGATTGGTATGTTTAGCTTCTTCAGACTGGGTTTTTGTGTTGGTGGTGTGTGTGTGTGCATTTTGAGAAAATATATTGTTGCACACAGAATTCACTTTTGTCTTTCCATCTTCCCGGCTCATCAGTTTTCTCAGTTGCTTTGATGCTTGAAATCAAAGTAGCCTGTTGAACTTTGCCTATGCTATTCGTGTGTGATATTATTTTCATTGTGTGCTGCATTTGATGATGCTTTGCTTTTATCCTATGCTCGTGCTTAGATTTGGTGCTTTTAGTTATTGTTTTTTTTATGTGTGTTGGCAGTTATGTGGCTCATTTAAAGTGTTTTTTGCTTCCGCGGCTGATTGTACCTTTTAGAATGTGTGTGGGGTGCTTGTTTGCGTGTGTCTTGTTATGCTTCTCTTATAGTTAGCTTGTGTGTTGAGTGATTTCCCTCTTATAATCTCTATTCGTGTGTTGGGTTATGCCCCTATTATAATTCGTTTATGTGTGCGTTGCGGGATATTCCTATTGCAATTTTTATATGTTGATTAATACCCCTCTTATAGTGTCTCTGAGTGCACATCTTGTATGATTCCCCTCTTATAATATGTGTGCGCATGTGTGTGTGTATGTGTATATGTGTGTGAGTGTGTGAGTGTGTGAGTGAGTGTGTATGTGTGTGTTTGGTATTGTGAATCGCATAAAGTGAATGTTACCTTGCTTTACATTGCAAAGTAAGGATGGTTTTTTTTGTACGTGTTAGCCCATGAAAGCAGCACTTTTCCAGTGTGTCTGTCCTTCTCTGTGTGCGTCCTTTCAGCTGAGCGAGTGTGCTCTCGTTGAATTCGTTGGTTGGGGAAATCGCGCCGAGTGTTTGCTCACTCAATTGAAGCTTTTACAGCCTCCTCCTCCTTCGGCATGTTTAGTTGGTGCCCGTATGCAAGGAATCTATGCTGAGGATGGGTATGAATTTTTTCGAGTTGTGATGTTGGCACTATGTGCTATATAGTGTGTGTGTGTTGACTTCTAGATAATTATCCCATGATATGCAGAGCAGACCTGATTCATGATGAGTAAAGTGAAGATGCGGCAGACACAGCATACGCACCCCATACACAACACATCACTCGGCATGCACAGCATGCCCACCGAATATTATAAACATACACCCAACTCCGTGCGCACACACACAGGAGACATACCACGAAAACCCCCATCCGTGCACACCACGTGCACCACATACACTTCAATCCAAGCACGCCATACCCATCTCTTGCCATGCAAAACTTACAGAGCACACTCATCCCACTCTGCCATACACGCTCACCGCAGATGACAAGCTCCCCATACGCCACCCCACGCTCCATCTTACACACCACCTCACACACCACCCAAAACACCACCCCACGCACTTGTTTTTGGAGGAGTCTATCCTTCCCCACCCCGGCATTGTGTGGTATATCAGTGCTTCTGTGCTACTAGTTTCTCACGCATAGTCATTTTCTGTGTGTGCATATGGATGAGAGCATGTGTGTACTCACTCCTTTCCATGAAGAGGGGTAAATTCGTATCTTTAGGAATATTTAGATGTGTTTTTGCAAACAATCGCATTATATGCTTGAGCTTACGCTTTTATCCGCCCCAAGGATTTTAAAATCAGATTTACAGAGTAAAAATAGTGTTGCTATATATAGAAGAGTGCAGATTGAGAGAGAAGGAGGAAAAATAGATTAGAGCTTTTTTTTGCTGTTAAATGATACTGAAAACTGGCGAATTCTCGTTATATAGGCTTTTGAGGTGTTTGATATTTTTTGAGGGTTTTTGAGTTTTTTTGAGGTTTGTTAAGTTTTTTGAGGTTTGTTGAGGTTTTTCGATAAGATAAAATCTACTCTCTGCTTAAAAGTGATTGAATTCTCTGTAGAAATGTGAGGAGGCGACCTGTATAGTATTTTTGGTCTCCTTTCTGGTAATATCTAAGAAATCTCGCAGGAAGAAGCAGCGTTATGGATGCATTTTTTTTGCTTCCCACGATGTACTGCAACTTGCTCTTTCTAGGAAGTGGTATGACTGCATCATTGACGAACTAACAGCAAATGGTTGCAAAGTTACCTTCACTGACTATGGAAACTCTGAGGAGTTGAAAATTGATAGGGTAAGTAGCAGGTGTTTTTGGGCTTGACTTTGTGGAAAATTGTGGGTATTGTATGTTAGGTGTGTACATGTGTGTCTAGGTTTGGTTTGTACGTGCGTTTGTCTGAGTTTATGCGTGTGTTTTGTGCATCTGGATTTGTGAGTGTACTGTGTGTGTATTTATATCTGTAAGTATGCTGTGTGCATTTGGGTTTGTAAGTGCATTGGGTGTATGTGTAAATGTGGGTGTCGTGCATGTATTGATATGTCGATGTGTTTGGTGTGTGACTGCGTTACATGCATCTAGGTGTGTAATAGATACTTTGCATGTGTGTCTCTTTGTCTAATCGATATTCATATATACAGCATAACTTTTTATAGGTGAGTGCGCAAGGGGCCCCTTCCATAAAGCTTATTTTCACTTCCTTTAGGCAGCGAAGATCTCTCTAGATTTTTAATTGCTTAAACTTTTGGCTTTGTGACGAGATACTTTGAATATTGCCCTTGTTGAGTGTGCGTAATTTGGCGCCGCTAAAATTTAAATACAATGTTGCTTACCATTGCTCTTTCCTTGCTTTCTTGGCATATATTCTTTTCTTCCGCTTTCCATGCTATTTTCGTTTCTTCAATTTCTATTTTTTCCATTTTTTTCAGATACGGATCCCAATAAGTTCTCGAAATCCTCCAAAGAGGGTGAAGGAAATAGTAACACCAGGAGGATATCGCATCCCAGAATATCTTATGATAAAGCCTACGGGTAATTAAGGGCATGCCACTTTTTTTTGGGATATCTAGTGGGTCCTTCTGTTTTTTTGTGTAGCACCGATCAGTATTATGATAGCTTTGTTGTGTCTTAAGTTCCTGTTTTTTTTCTTCATTCCGGATAGATGATGAGCATCAGAAGCAGTTGAAAAGAAAGAAGGTACTAAATTTGAAGAAAGAGCAGCGAATCACCCAAATAGATGAGGAGGCAAACAATCGAGCATCGTCTTGGAGGAAGTTTAACAACAAGGTACTCTTTACGGATTCCCTTTATCATGTTCCACATCGACTAAGCATGTTTAGAGATTTAAAATGCGGGCTTTTTGCTCTTGAAATGAGCGTACTCTATGTGTAACCCAGTGTTTTTTTGTTAGCTCCTATCTATTTTAAAGGCTTTTTCATACCACTTTTTTTTGTCAGCTTCGAGTTCTTCTTGAGGCTCTTCATGCAAAACTCTTTTTTCTCTCCACCTCTGCCAAATACGTATTATTTTCCTTATACTTTTCAGGCGAAAAGCAAAAAGGTTTCTGGAATTTTCACAGGGAGGAGTCAGCAGTCAATCTTCAAAAGTAGCGACACCCCGATCGATCTATCGGGTACATCAAAGGCTTCAAAGAACCAAATCGGTGTGTTCCTCCCTCGTAGGAAGCACGATTATCAGTCAAATGAAGAGGAGGGAATTTAAGTGGATAGAAGTTAGTGATATAGTTTCGTTAATTGGTCTACGTGAACCTATTGAAATTTTAAAAATAATAAAGTAAACGCTGAAACAGAGTTCCTGGATGAATGCGAAGGCCCCGGGGGGGAGGGTGGCATTACTTAAGAAAAAGGAGAAATAAGAAGTTGCGCGCTCTAATAGTATTTTTAGACCAAGCATTGTTCACAGTCAAAGAGAGCCCTCAGAACTTAGCAGATATAGCACACTCGCTAGCAAGAGGAAGCACGTATACGAAACGCGGGGGTATATATCCCGATGCATTGGGATATATGAGAGTTAAGCGCCATTAGGAGAGTGATGCGCTAGCAAATAATAAACAAATGTAATTTAGTATTATAGAAATCCCTTGGCTTGTGGGTTTTATAGACTTAGAGCTCATACCTACACTGCTAATAGTCCGCCCAGTTGTGTCCATTTCTGCAATGAAAGCATGCACTATATGTAATGCAGATATGTTTTCTTTTGAACGTCATCTGCACTAAAGAATTGCTGATTTACAATGCGAGCACAAGCTCGCAACGGGGTGCCCCCCCAGCAAAATATCAATTAATTAACGCGCCAACGTGTAGCTATTCTCGCAGAGGAAAAGAAAAGGAAGCGTAACTAAAAGGCTGTTAACCGCTTAGATTTAAAACACTTACAAATCCGGCAGAAGATACTAGCCGTATGGAACAATAGCAAAAATAAGAATCAGTCCATGTACCTCCCCTTAAACCGCATGGATGAATAGCAAAAGCCCGATATTGTTCCATATACCTCCTCTTAAACCGCATGGACGAATGGCAAAAACGCGATATTGCTCCATCTAGCTCTCTTAACTGCTTGGTTAAGGTTGCTTGACGCGACTCTGGTACTAGCTTTCCTTTGTTGCATCATCGCGGATGAAGAAACACCAATAATTCGAGTTAGCGCCTACTTAACGGATTTATTTATTGAAATGTTTGCATTACATCAGCTGAATAGTTCCATTCACATTATTCGCACAAAATTCTACCCCTTGGAGAATAGACATTCCTTATATATGTCTTTGCACGCTGCTTTTTCGCTAAGATCAATCAATGATTTGGCTCACTATTATTACTAGATTTTCGAAACCCGGCGAACTCGTATTTGCGCGCGCAAAAATAATCACAAGTGCATAATAAGAAGCTTGAAGACCTCTAAAGATTTGTACATCTTTATGAAAATATCCGGTTCTTGGTTTTAGCGAAAATGTGCTCGTACTACTCGATAAAAGCTTACCGATCATTACACGATTTTTTCTACCAATGACTTCCGTAAGCATCGCCCATTTGATGTGCGTTTATGCTAGGCTCATGGTAAGGTACCACTACTTCATGACAGTCTTCTATGAGGATGCCTCAGTTAGCTTCGCTCAAGGCCAGAAAAGATGATTGCGCGTGTGATGCTGTTTTACATAGGAGTTAAAATTCACTACATCACAGTTAATAATCCTGGTTTACTATACATATGCCTATTCGTAAATGCTACTATACATGTATATGTACAGAGTAAATGCTCTGAAGAAGCAAGTAGGACAAATTTCCTTCAGAAGCATGCTGCTAAACAATGATATTCGCGGGCGACTTAACAGACTTCCTTGCTGTTGCGCTAATTTGCCGGACCGCATTGCTTTTCTGTCTTATATTATGAGCCTCTAGTAATTTATAGTCTCCTAAAATTACTCTCTAAATAAAAGGGCAGACATCAGAAAACAAACTGAGGTAATTTTTTTCTTTTCATCCGTCAGAGATAGGAAATGAAAAAATCTTCAAGAAAGCTTAGATTTATGCCTCAGCAGGCAGCCCTTGAAGGTGTAATTGAGAGCGTATGCGCGAGCTAAAGTGTGCGCGGAGTGTATCTCTGATCTCCAGTCTTTCGGCATTTGTGAATAACTTTGCTTTTGAGGAAGCCACAGACACACATGCAGTGACAAGCAAACACACACATATACAAGTACACTCTAAGAAACACCCTTAACCCTCCAGGCACTAATAGTTCGTATACGTCAACGAAAGCGCGTTTTTGCCAACAAATAAAAGCACGTGTGCACGAGTAATTAAAAAGGAGAAGTTCTACTCTGGAAGGCATCCCAACTTCCTCCTTATTCACTTTACTCCATTTTCCCCCCACGGTCTCAAAGTGATAATAAAAGCAACTTCAACCCCAATATCATCTGTCTCAGATGCTCGGACTTTCACTAAGATTGCTCAGTCTCGGCGATTGGATTTGCATGTATGGTAACTTCCTCTATAACTATCTCCTTAAGAGGTTTATTCTTCTTTCCAACAGGATCTACAATAAATTAATAGTTGGTGGAAAACAAAGTTACAGTACTTTGTGTGCAAAAGAGGACGACATACACATCTGAGAAAAGCAAGCTTCATGATAATTGGTGTAGACACTCACACTGCAAGAACACAACAATATATACTTTGCGGGCGCAAACATATCACACAGAAAATAGCTGTGGGACACGGTCTACTGTAAAAGAGAAAATAAAGCTCACCTTTTTCCATCTTATCCAGGGTATCCAAACCATCTATTAATCTGATTAGGCAACATAAGACGGGTTTTCATCAGCAGGCTTTCCGTAAGGGGAAAATCGAACAAAAAAATACAAGAAAAAACACAAACGAATAGTAATATGCAAAAGAAACACACACTAGCACGCACAAGAACAAATATACAAATATACACACATAGACGAACAAACAAAAAAATACAGACACAAAAAAATAGGTAGAAAAAAAAGGAAAAAACACAATCACACACAGAAACGCACAAAAAAACCAAACAAAAACATCCGCGAGACATGTATCCACACACAGAAAAGTACGAAAAGGGCGCAAAAAACAAATAAAAACCATCACCAAAAAGACATATTATGAAGCAGATTTCTCATATATTGGCTTATAGACCATCAAAACAGGTGTAACCATTATATACCACACTTTAATAAGATATAGAAATGCACAAAATAAATACCCACATTCTATGCGAATTAATGTGACGTGAAAAACTCACTAAATTTCTCAAACAATAAAAAATTATTACCAAATTCAACCAAAAATCGCATAGCCCGAAAAATATGTTTTCACATGTGCTATATATACTATCATTTGAACGCGAAAGAAGCACACACATGCTTTGAATTCATATGTATACACGCTGAGATGCCAACAGCTAAAAACCTAGCATGAGTCTGTAAACTCGACTATACACACCCGCTCTCGCATAGAACTGCACACATAAACTTCCACCTACACACAGCTAAATTCTCCTACACACTTCAAGCAGTTTCTCCACTAAACAAACCTTCCAAAAACCGCATAACTTCCATTGAGATGAGGCTGTCGCGAGTAAAGTATGAAAAACTGTGAGCCGTTCGTATTTGGCTTCCCTTGGTTAGCCATTGAGAGTATGCCTCTCCTATCATGCTGTAAAGGGAAATAGCGACAAGATAGCAGCTAAATCAATACTGCCAATAAGCTTTGTATTCTCTGCTTTTTCACACACACCTCATAACTGTTCTCGTTATAGGCAAACTAGTAATGATATATTTACTATGCGATACTAGACAGAAATCCATTGAAAATCAGGGGAAAATGCAGATCAAGTGTAGCTACCTGGCTTGCATATAAAGAGAATTGAAAAAATAATTAGAGAAATATGCACTCAGAAACTGCCTGTCTAGCTAATTGATTAAGTATCCTCAGTTTTCAACATAAAGAATCTGAAACATCAAATCGCGTAGGAGTATCCTAAGCGGGAACACGCACACACACATCTGCATAAACACTCACAATCACAAAAAGATACGCATCTTCACGAGCAGATGCATCGAGATATCAAAACGAACAAACACTAACAAGCACACCGATGCAACAACACATGCATCAACACATGCATCAACACACGTGCGTATGAAGATGCCAATACTCACCAAATCACCAACAAACTCACCAAAACACTCAGCTAACACACTCACACTTACCAACACACTGATCAACACACCAACAAACACAAGCACCCTCCTTTATAGCATAAAAATATCCAAAAGATACAGCAAAACAACCATCCCAAACCTTTAAGCTGGAAGAAAGCTCATCTTCAAAATACTTTCCATAAATGCTTTCCCCTCCTTTCCCCGTACCGCTGGGATCACCACCTTGAATAGCAAATCCCTTGATGTTCCTGTGTGTTAAAGCAGTGTAAAGCACACAATTGTGTGTGTATTTCACATAATTTCATCATATACAGCATCCACTCATGCATTAGAGTTCCTTCAGTGTTGGTTTCTGTGCGTTTATAAGTTCGAATCGGATGGAAGAGCTGATTTCTTGCTTTGAGAGTTGGAAATACATTTTTTCTCCAGCGTTTTCCTCAGTGGAATTCGTACTTTTTTGAGCTTTCATATAAACAGGCTTTATAATGTTGCTTTTCGGCCAATTTCAACACACCATCTCTGCACAGTGAGTTCGCCCTTGGCTTTATTTTCAAACATACCCACAAATTGCTTGAAGTTTCATCAAAATCAGTGGCTATAAGCAGTTTCTTAGCACATGGAAATGAGGAAACATCGCAGAATCACGTAAAATTAGCAAAGAATCATCGAAGCTTACCGATGAAACGTGCATCCCGTATAGTAGTTGGAAGCACAGAGAGCCAGGAAATTCTGTAAAAGTTCATTTTCACAAGATTAAAAGAGGTTTAGAAAACTGTTGAGAAAAGTACCATTTGATCTAAATAATATCTTTTCTTTTAATTTGAATATATCGAATGTTATTTCTCCTCTTAATTTGTCTTTTACCTCATTTCAATGTGCAAATGAATGGAATTAATCGAAGAAACTCAGGCCAATCCTCGATCATACCCGTGTGTTCACGGATTTTTTAGGAAACGACAGGATAAAATAAAAAAAGAATTTTCAATGAAAAAAGAGGTAAAGTAGCTGAAAAAACTACAAAAAGATGAAATAGCGATTAAAGAAATTTTAAAGAGAATCTACTTGTGGGTATTAGGAAGAGAAGGGAAAATGTAACGAAGCATATATGTATATATATTCCTCCTCACTCGACTTACAAGTATCCATAAGGGCGGTCAGACTCACAAAAAATTACGGAGAATATCAAAGTAATAGTTTGTGGCGCAAAATTCAATGGTTTTTACGGCGTTTTCCAGTGTGTAGTGAAAGCACACAAAAACATAGCAAGGGAAATGTTCATCCATGTCACAGAGAGGAAAACGCTGAGAAGATTTACCCTACATGCAAAAATATACAGAAAAATACACAAGTCTTTGCAGACATGCTGAGTTTAACGCTATGGAAGAAAGCGAAACACAGCGTTGCGTGAAAAAAGCAATGCTACTGTTAGTTTATAGAGAACCTTGCAAGTTCGGGGGGCCTGCTGACAAAAAAGTTCGATCTTCAAGTCTCCGAGAGAAGTACGCAGGGTGACAGACATGACTAAGACCTAAAGAGTAAACAATTCCTCCAAAAAAAGCTCCTCCACCGGAAAGATAGCCGCGATTAACCTGAATATTCCAGTTTTAGCAACAAAAAACATCTTCTTGTGTGTAGGATGCAGTCGTCACTACTTATCACCATATTTTAGCAGTAAAAAAACATCTTCACACAAAAACACCTTCGCGTGTGTAGGATACAGTAGCCACTGATTGTCATACTTTGTGAAGCAATCTTCGCTAGGTTTTCAAAAAAATTACAAAGCCTAGGGTAACTAATGCACTGAAGGTGTTTTTCCTTTCATGTGTGATGTATGCATTCATACAGGAAGAAGTTACGGTGAAGGTCACAAGACATTAGTCTTTACTTGCAAGTTATATCGTGTAAAATAATTATTTTTTCGATTCAGCATCGCCGTTGCTTACAAAAGTATGCCTCTTGCCTGTGATAACTAGTTTTCCGCTAGCGTTATGCAGTATTCATAGGATTAGATCAAAGTTTTCATCAAGAATTTCAAACTATTACTATGATATTATGAATGTCTTTTACCGGCTAAATGAATAAGCTAAAGATAGGCAAAAGGAAAAAGCAGCTTCATTATTTCAGAAAGAGGAAGCAATAGCTGAGTTCTCGCACCCCTAGAAGGCTGTAGAGGGGTTGGCTGAGTTAACTCAAGATAATACGATTAAAAAAAGACGGAGTAAAACTCAAACATAGGGAAACGAGGACTAAAAAGCTTGCGAAACAACTCGTTTGACTTCTGTCTCTATATATCTATGTGTATATGCATATCTCTCTATGTCTATGTCTATGCCTATGTCTATATAACTATATATCTCTATGACTATATCGCTGTGTCTATCCCTTTATAACTGTATATCTCTCTGTATTTATCTATATATATGTCTATCTATTTCTATCTCGCTCTATATCTTTCTATCTCTATGGTCTATCTCGCTCTATATCTATCTCTCTATCTCCATTTTTTTTTTCTCTCTCTCTCTATATCTCTTTTCTATTTTTTTTTTCTGTGTGCTTTGAATCTTCGTCTGAATACCACAAGAATATACATAACTCATACCAAGAATGGCATTCTTTCACTTTTGCTTCACCCTTAAAGGGAAAGCTAGTTTTTACACTGCAAAGATGAAGTAATCCTCATTGAATATCACAGCAAGGGTGCTAATCTCTTCCCACAAGTTTTCTTCCCTCTTCCAAAAACATTGAATGCCTACCTTTCATATGAAATCTACAATGAAGAGAAATATCGCTAAAACTAATGGCAGTAAAAAGAAGATGAAACACCTCCTACCATGAATAATAGTTTTTGGCCGTATCTATGAGCAGCCTCATATCTATATGTTTGCTGACTGAGAAAGCCTCTGAATAACCTCTGTGCACTTAACAAGTTTCAGAAGGTGGAAAAAGAACAAACAGAAACCAATCACTAGCTTTTCTCGTAAAAAAAGTCACAACCATCCCTATATGCCATATAACGATGAAAGAGAACAAGAAGGGGGAATATGAACTATTGCAGGAACCAGGAAAAGAAATAAAGTAAAAATGCAAAGTGACGATGGAGATGAGGCTGCAAGTGCTAGAAGCTGCTCTCAGCATGGCAAGCTAGATTGTGGGAGGGACCTTTCGTCAGCAATGTCACTGTGTGATAGCCACACCAGGCTTATCAGCAGGGTTTGAGAGACAATGGGAAAGGTTAGGTGCTTAATAGGGCTATCTCCTGTTATAGAGTTAAGCTTAATTGTAATCTATTGCTAGGGTTATATTCTATGTGGGTAAGCTTAACTTCAGTCTCGCGTAGTGGGAGTAACGGTAAAAATGCTAAATGAAGGAGGCAATTCAAAAAGCTCTAGTACACACTGTGTAACTGTGTAGCTAAGCCGCCAATCCAGCAACCCCACTAACATACCCAGTATAGCCTTGGAGCTCATTTGGAAAACTTACTATAGCACACCAGATAGCTTGAAGGATACACTTCACGTGTAGAGGAAGCTACGGTGCACACACGCAGCAGCTATAGGCATCGAACCAGACATATACAAATGAAATTCAGCACTTCAGGCACTTTCAGATTTACCGCCTCTTTTTTATGTATGACTTAGCGAGAGCCATCCTCAAGGACGCACGCCAGCTTTACGCAGAGCTCATCAACCCACTCAAACACTGATGAAGATCTAGCAAAAGCGAAAGCATAGGAGAGCTTCAGGTGCATGGGTAAGCAAGCAAGAGAGCATGACTTAAGCGGGCATGCTTTTTCACCACAAAATGCAGCACCAGCAGCACGCACCATTACCACGCTGGGATGCGGCACCAGCAGCGTATACCATTACGATGCTACAGCGAGTATGTGCTTAGTTTCTTCCTTTGCAATATCTTCCTCTCCCATCTTTGATCAAGAATGCTTTGGGACAACCTCTCTAGTCTTCACGTGAATATAGCGCTACAGCCAATAAGCTTTACGCTGCATCTCAATTCTCAAAAAAAAAAAAATTGGCTGTCTCAGTTAAACAGTCTGTGTATAACGTAGAATCCACTTACTGAAACGAACTAATTAGCACTGTACATACACGGAATCAGCCAATGTTATGGGAAGAACTAGCAAGTAGTTTTAAACTCTGCAGAATATCACAGCTTTGGTTGTGCAAGGTATATCATTTCATCGTTTGGACTATCTCTTCAATTTATATTATAAAACTGCGTCCTGTATATAGTCTCTACGCCTTTTTCACTAAGACTTGCGTGAGCTAAGCATGGGCTTCAGTTCAAATTTCCCCCTGGGATTTCGCGTGACGGTAGAGGCTTAGAATTCCAAAATAAAACCGGCAAAAACTACTCTAGAACTCACTCGAAAAGGCTCGAAATGCTCTGCTAGAGACTCGCTATTGCATTCAGTGCACGATACTCAATATTTATATATAACACGAAGCTTTGTTGTAGCTAAAGTATGTAAGCAGTAAGGCGCGTTTGTATGGGTTTTTTTCCTATACGCAGGAAGGTGAGTCTTAACGGGTATGCTTCGACCTTGAAGAGAAAAATCCACTAACACGGCCTGCCAGCCATTGCGTAAACCAACAAACTTAGAAAATCAGAGCCTAGAGTTACTTTGTAAGTGAACCTCAATGCCGGTAATGCAACATCATATATGTAACACACAACATAAGCAACTCCGCCAACACACACATATTAAGGCAATCTAAGCAGCGCTTCCAAGACACACTCGCACACAATCTAAGCAACACTTCCAACACACACAATCCAAGAAGCCCTTCCAACACACACAATCTAGGCAACCCTTCCAACACACACAATCTAAGAAACCCATCCAAGACATAAACCCCTGAGCAACGCGTCCAACACATGCCCGCACACCCCTAAGCTACGCCTCCTGCGCACAACCTATGTTAAGTTTTCCCGATATGTTATTGGTGAAAAATAAACAAAGAAACTTGCTGGAATCAAACAAATTATGCGAGCTCTCTGATTGAACACGTGCATTTGTGATGTGAGCATCGCTGCCACCAAACACCACCAAAATATTAGCAAAATTTCGCAGCAATCTTATGGATGGTCGCATTTTTTCTACTTTTATATCATCCTCCTTATAAATTATTATGCCTAGGTATCTTTTTTATGTCCTCGCAAGTTCGCAAACACCACTTTAAGTAATAGCACGCCTCTGATAAAAACAAAAATCACAGAAGAATGCAAGAGAACATAAAAAAATAATTCCAAAGAGAAGAGTAAACACTAAAATGAAAGGGATATTATCGCACCACAGGAAAAAAGCCTATCATGGCGCTCCAGCGACTAATACATATATATTCATATAGCACCGATAAGGGTGGTATCGCACACTTTTACATATATGTATACAGATGATATCCAGCCACATTTATGGAGGAGCAGCACATTAAGCTTTAGCTCAGTACATATACATTTGCCAAGCTGTTTACCGATCTGACAGCTTCCTCTATCTGTGTGTGTGTGCAAATTTATATTTCCTGAACTCTATTAATACAGCAAGCTCCCTAATTCGTTTCCTCCCTATCGATATATGTATATATACGTGAAACCCTGTCTGCTAGCAAAGCATACTGAATTTTGGTTTCACGAAATGAACATGCAATACCACAACAGTCGCTATAACAAGAATCGTCCAGAAAGAAGATGAAGTAGAACCAATAATTTTTAAAAAACTACTAGGAAGAGTTTTTTATCCAATTTTTGAGCTTTTTTGCAAGGTGAATGCACACACATGAAGATTGAAAAGATGGTTATCCTGTCAATTTTTCATCTTTTTTGCAAGATAATTGCACACACATAAAGATATACAGAAAGGAAAAAAAAACGCAGATATAACTTCTCGTATGGGCAAGAAAATCGTCGAAACAGAAATGAAAGCAGCTGGCTGTAGCGGCAAGTTTCATGCCAGAAAAAGTAAAAACCAACGTGTACCACCTGAACTTGGACTTCAAGTTCAGGCCAAAAACAGTCTGTAGTCGCAGGTTTTTAGTCTACTGTTTAAAATAAAAGGCAATAAAATAGTGTCATATTCAGCTCTAAATATAGTTGCAGCGCCCTTAAAAACATAACAACAACCCCACCATACACACACACCCACACCCACTTCTGCTACCTTTCGCCTAACATAGATTAGAACAAAACGTTACGCGATACTTTCTTAACTCTAAAAAAAACTCAGAAAGACGTACATACTAACGCATAGGGACTCGCACACACACATGGAAGCACATACCAACATACCACAACACACCAACACACACGCATAAACAGATGATTTAACCCGTGCCATGTACATATACAAGCTACATCGTCACTCATTCTGAAGGTCGATGATGTCTAGTTGGGCTTCATCAAGTAGCGTAGCAAAGATTGCCGTTTTTTCAGATTGTGAACTCCACATGCTCTTGTGATTTCCATCAGAAAATACTACAAACTGCAGGAACAAATGAAAATTCAACACACACACATATTTTGACAATAAACCCACAGAGCAAGAGACAGGAAAACCTCGTAAAAATACCTTGAAATTGGAGAAAGTTACACTGCAATACGCATGAGAGACATGATGAGCAGCTGCAGATTTTTTAAATAACTAGCCAAGTAACTTGATAAAAGTATACATCAAAAATATACAAATCAAGTAAATAACTGAAGATGAACTGCAGTAGAAGATGACACGAAGGAAGCAGGTAAAAGTCCTAGTTGGGACTCAAAATGCTGAAGAAAAAAATCACACACGCTTCTTAAAAAACTGAAAGAAATCATCAATGCTTTAACCCCTCAAAAACAAAGAAAACACGCAAAACACACAAACACATAGATGTACAGAAACATAGATACACACACACAAACACATAGATACACACAAAAATACAAAAATATAGGCACACAAACACAAACACACACAAACACCCAAACGCACAAACCCCCCCCAAACAATCGCCTTGCCAACAATAAACCCCTCTCTCCCCCAAAAATGTCTCGAACACACACACAAACCCCCCTCACCTCAGCAAACACTCCAGTTTCGCACAAGGGACATAAACTCGCTCTCCGAGCACTATTTCGATGAAAGCTGACAGGAAGAGGATTGTTTTGACTAACTTTCCTCACTTCGCACACATTATCACTTCCTTCATTCCAAGGATACTTTGAGCTTTCCTTTCCACAACTAGCATTCGCCGTTGGATCGCTACTTTTTGAACTTTCCAAAAGCCTTGCTCCACGCAAACCTACCATTCCTTTACCACGACAAAAAGGTAAAACATGCCTGCTAGAGGTAGCCATTTTCTGGTTTTCTTCAACCATCTCTGGGCCTTCACATAATACATTTGGTATGTCTATACTTAAATCATGCTCGTGTGTTACTGCAAACTTAGTCGCTAGGTTGTATAATCGTTGACCCATTGAAATTGGGATAATGTGATCCTTTGATCCGTGAAAAATATGAAGAGAAAAACCGGCAAAACAAGCTGGATCTGCAAGGAAAAAGTTTTTGTGAGGAGAAGCAGGGGGTATAAAGGATTTTCAGACGTTCGATTTATACGTGTGTGTGCGTGTGTGCGTGTGTGTGTGTGTGTGTGTGTGTGTGTGTGTGCGTGTGTGTGTGTGTGTGTGTGTGTGTGTGTGCGTGTGCGTGTGCGTGTGTGTGTGTGTGTGTGTGTGCGTGTGCGTGTGCGTGTGTGTGTGTGTGTGTGCGTTAACAATGAGGGGCTGTAAAAATCTTAGGAAAGTTGTTGTGGAGAATTGGACACACACACAAAACACAGCTTACACGTAAGACACACAAAACATACTGTATATACACTGGTCAGAGCACAGGAACCTGGAAGAGAAGGAAAAGGAGATTCTGCTGGAAGTGTGAATTTGATGAGAAGAGAGGAGTTGTGTTGTGCAGCAGTGAAGAGGTAGGCAGTAGAAGGGATGTAGTGGTAATGATAGGCAAGGAATTAGGAAAAAGTTTAGGGGGGGAGAGGGTGGTGGGAAGGGGAAGAAGTAGACGAAGATTTAGATGAAAATTTTGAGAAAGAAGGAGAGAAAGAAGTAGATGAAGAAGGAGAGGAAGAAGAATAACAAAAAACTAGGGGAGCGAACTGAACTACAGAGTTACAGAATGGAAGCTGCCAAAGGAGAAAGCAGCTCATTCTATTCTCCAAGAGCCTATGTTTTCCAATTTGTTATCACATCTTCTTCTACTTCCAAAATTACACCTACCTACATCTTCAGATTAATATTTAACCAGCAAAAAAATCTAAAAAAAAAAAAAAAGCACAATAAGAAGGCAGTTTACAAAACATTCAATAGCATATATCAACGGGAAGCTTACTTTGATCAAACATCGTGAAGAGCTCCTTTAAAGTATTGATATTATCCCATCTGTTCAGTGAGCATCAAAGGAGGAGGAATTTACTTTTCCAAAAAAAAATTTTAAAGTCCACACGCAAGCTGCTTAAAACAAAAAAACACACACACACCAAGTTCCTCTCACAATAGAGCCTCCAGGCACTCCCTCCACTACCTTCTGCCATCTAAAAAGAAACACACACGCATCCCAAGTTTCTTCCACTATACAAAGCAACATAACCCCCCCACCATAAGACAACACACACACACCCCCCTTCACCTGCAACATAAACACACAGAGACACATAAAAACCACCTCGCAAATATCCCCAACTTTCTTACTTTGTGCTGCTATGCTGAATCATTGATATTACTGCCAATGCTGCTTCTCGCATCACAATCGGAACCCTAGCAAAGAGAGTTGCTACTTCTGATGCGGAAGTGAAGGGAGCAAGAAGAACCAGCTGCCTTAAGAATGTTATTCGAGAAAAAGCAGGTTTTCTCAAACTTTCAATGAGCCTCTCCTTTACAGCATTAGAAAGAACAGAACTCTTGCAAGGCATCGAGGAATCACCCTCATGAGGAAGGGGGCTGTACTCTGATCTCGGTAATCGCATGTTTTTTCTCTTGTTTGTGGGGGATTCTGGTGAGAAAATCAGGTGAAAATGTGTGTGTGAGGTGAGACAGCTTGAGGATAATGGCGTGAATGAGAGTCAGAGAAAATGGGTGAAGAAGAGAGCTTATCTAATAATCAATGACTACACATCAAGCGTGTGTGTGTGTGTGTGTGTGTGTGTTAATGAACTTGCTTTTATATCCACATATGTGTGTACACCTTCATGTACGTGTGTGTGCAGCACTAATTTGTTCAGTATACACGATATATGAGAGCTTTTATGAGACAGGAAAGCAACATGCCAATAATATCTAGGTTTCCTATAAATACAAGAATATTACCCATTTTCGTCTCCAAGGAAGGAAGAGAGGGGGGTTTACCATCACTTGCGTGAGCTCCTGCTAGCTGCAAACATTAAAAACGCACACACACACATCCCCTTGTTTAGTTAAGCGCATAAAAGATTCCTAAAAATCTAGTGTAATACGAAGAATTTGCCTACTTTTTCAAGTTGTGAAGATAAAGCAGAAGGTGCAAAGGCTTGGCTTCGCTTCAAACATAAGAGAAGTATAAAGTATAGACGAAATAAAAAAAAACTAAAAAGCTGTAAGTACAGCGATGATAAACATTGAAGAAAGCAATCTCAATATCCACCATAAGCGCTGCTTCGCCTGAGGTAGAAAAATATCATGTGTTAGAAGTTAGAGACATAAGCATCTGCATTGAAGCACATATACACACGAATATATATGCATGGAGAGAATCATACGCGTATGTATCTGTATGGACACATATAAGCTGACATACATACACAACCAAAAGACAACACCAACAACACACACAATAAACACACAATAAACACAATAAACACA
>JADHZB010001895.1:1111-26839 GCA_015657535.1 Nephromyces sp. MM_2019
TTTTTTTTTTTTTTTTGAGAATCAGAGTAAGCCTGTATTGCTACTTCGTATGAGCAAATAAAAAGAGATTTTTTGTTTGAACGCTATGATGATTCCTCTCGTCAACTTTTTAGAGACTTGAACTTTTTGATGAACTTGAAGAATGGAGGCTCATTCAAGCCCATTATATTGTGGTCGTCTCAGTCTCTAATTCTACTGTGAAGGTATTGGAATTTGATTTTAGAATTTAAGCTACTCGCAAATTAAAACATCTTTTCAAGCAATTCACATAATGTTTTGATATACATCATCCTGCATATTCTGCTATAAATTATAATTTTTTACGAAAATTTGCTTGAAGAGGCTTCCATTTCATCACTTTCCATGTTTTTTTCCTATTTGAAATGAAGAAAATCCGTGCTTGGTGGTATATCTTTAGGTTTTGTAGTTGTTTCAGGCATCCCTATGGTTTATTACTGTCTTCAACTTATGATTTTTTTGACCGTGCAGGAATATTCGATGAGCTTTTTCCAAAAAATTTTGTATTTAAAAATTATTTGATATCCTTGTGAATTGACTTCTCTTCAATAGGTAGATATCTGGTTCGTGCTTCAGTTCTTCTTCATGAATGTGTGAATTTAATGCACAGAAAGCTATCAGCCTTCGCTGAACGGCTGTAAAATGGCTCTGGTAGCCTCTAATTTTTCCATTATTTGTCGAAATAGGAGCATGCAAAATAAAGTAATTACAGCTAAACCATATATCTGAGCTTTTAGTGGCTGTTTATTGCTAATTCCACCTTGTTATTAATCAATTTTTGAGATTCTTTTCCTATACCCTAGCTGGTTTTTTCATGTTTTTTTGTAGCTTCTACTGTTTTAGCCAGTGTGGGGCTTTGCTGATTGATGGACCAGTTGTTCTCTTTGTGATGCCTTTTTTTTTAAACTCCGGGCTGATATCAGTATAATCAAACGAAGCTTGTCATTTTTGATGTTTTTAACGTAGATAAATCGCCTTTTTTCTTATAGTTCATGAAATGTGCTTTTACCGACTTACCATAATCGAAGAAGTAGTAGTTTTGCAGTATTAATTGTATCGTATTAACGGATAGCTTAGGGAAGAAAGAGTTTAGTGTTGATGTGGTATATATCTTGCTGTACGAAAATACTTTTAAAGATATTCAAGCTGAATTTTTTTGCGTAAAAACATTACTTAATGGCAGCAAATTACCTCTGGATTCTAGATGAAATGATCGCTGAAACATTTTGTTGTGGGTGTGTGAATATTTTTTCAAATTTTCGCCTTAAATGCAGGTGGTAAATTTGAATGAAAAAAAAGTTATGAATAGTTCTAAAAGGGCTGTGGCGAAGTTTTCATATTTTAAATACATATTAAAAAAAGTATCTTCGACATTATTACGGTTTTTTTATTCTTCAAAGTATTTTCTTCTTCCATTACCAAGTTTTGAGTTTTTTTTGGGGTAAAACGTGCAGAATGGAGCTGCCGAAACTCTGGACCATTTTTGGAAGTGTTGGACGCCTAGATTGGCCCATTCTCAGATAAATGCAAATATCCAGTTGGAATTACCTCAATGCAACGAATGAATTTGTAGCTGCCGTGAAAAGCTTGAACTTTTTTGAGACTATAAATCTGTAGCTAGCTACTCCCGAAAGCCTGCACTGGAAGGATGAAAATTTGAATATCTGTGTTTTATGGCTGTAAAAGTGATTTTTTGAAAACATGAGTTTGAAGGGAGAAATTTCCCAAGAATCCTCTTTCGTGTCAGTATCTTTTATTTTTGTTTTTTTGGTTTGCAAAGTTGATTTTCGAGCTACTCTGTAGTCTGGTATATTAGAATATTCTTTTACCGTATATTGTAAGTTTAAAGTGTCCAGTTTGCCTGCGTTATTGCAGGTTTTTGCATGTATTTGCACAATCTTTGCAGCTCTGCAGTAATTTCTTTGCTTTGTACTCGAGCTACTTCACCCCCTCAAATTTTTTTGGGATACCTAAGCATGGTAGATAGTGTGGTTGCTCGCAAGTTAGTTTTACTTTGGTTTTATCGTTGGCACTAGGGTGGACACTTTAATTTATTGATGTGAAAATTTGTGAAGTCGAAAACTACTACTGCAATTTATTTTCTGCCTTGGAAATGATTTCTGATAACTACTGTCTGGTGAAAATTTGAAGCCACTTTGGCATCCCATCTTCTAAAAAGTATTAATTTTCAGGGACTCAAGCTAGCGCGAGCCCTTTTACTGCTTTAGGAGGTAAATTCGGCTTCAGAGTAACTTTCGTATGAGGCGTTTAATCTTAACTCGTTGCAACATTAATCCGATGCTAATTGTAGCTGGTGTATTTAAAGCAGATCTGCGATTCAACTCTTGGGATTGAGTTTGGATTCACGATTTCGACGCCACCTTTATTGAAAGATAATACCTTGTGGATAAGGACGAATAATTTATCATGACATACACAATATTATGTTACTGCTTTCATAGCTAATATAGCGAATAATTTTTTTGCTTCATTTCCTTACCACATTCTGGTCCCTAGGTTAAAACTTAGGGAGGTTTAAAAGTAATATATATAAAGTTTCAGATACATGGGGCTCATTATTCTAGCCATTCTTGGTAGAAGCCCGATGATTCTATCGCTGAATAGTTCTATGAAACGATGAGGAATACTTTATATTGAGGGTGTTTACTTTCTTAAATAGCGGTTTTCTCAAGCACTAAAAGAGGCGTCAAAAAGAGCGAAAAAGGGAACCTTCGCTGTACAAAAATATTTATTACTGTGACTTAAATTTTTAATTGAACACATGAGGGACGCGCAAGTCATTAAATGTTATTTGAGCCTAAAGAATTACTAGTTATTATTTAGAGGCCAAACTTAATGGAATAAGAGGAATAAGGTAGCATTCGGCCTCTGGTCTTACCTCATTTTCCTACAAAAATTTTTTAACTGCAGAGTAACAATTGATTTCAGCAGTAGTGTACTGATCTGCAGATTGATTATTCAATTTTGTGCCTTCTTAAACTATTGATTACTGTTTTATGAAAAATTTATTATAGCAGGCTCATTGCTTAATTATAAATTCAAGTACAGCTTTGCACCTTCAGCATATCGAAGGAGAAAGCATCGTTTCAGCCTTATTAGTAGTGTTATTCATTTTTTACCTTAAATAGTCCTGCTGAAGTCGTGAAATGAAGGAAGAGCTTGTGAAAGCAAGAAAACATCAAATAAACAGAATTTTTCGTTCAAATATTTAAGGAAGCAAACTGAGCGGAGATGTGAAACTTTGCATAAAATCAAGATAATAATTCAGGAGGGAAGTATGTGCGAAGTAGAGAGACTGAATAAATGGACAACAATAGCATTAAATTTTCGGAAGGCGAGAAAGGGGGTAAAGCGCCGCCGCGTCCACTTCGAATTTTTTCGGCAGGAAGTATTTTTCCTCTGAAATATTTAAAGGAAAGGACTATTTTTCGTTAGCATGCTATACCCTTTCCCGCTTTCCACTGAATAAAGCGATTTATTAATGAATTTCATTTTAGGAAAAGGTCCTGTTTTTTAATCCTTAGTAGCAATCTTTTTAATATAGAAAAACAACAGTGTTTTTATTCGAAGATTGTGAAAGCTAAGTTCGTGCTTGAGGAATATTAACCACTTAAGCTTGCTTAATATTAGCTACGGAAAAACTGGTAAGAATTTTAGATTATAGAGTCATTAGCTGACACAAAAACTTTTATACTCTGATTCGAGGTAGAGCAATAACATATGATTGTTACAAGAGTTCCTTGTACAAAAATGATTCTATTCAAGTGCTGAGAGCATGCCTGTGCTCTTGCAATATCTACAAGGAAAATGAATCTTGTACTTGCGATAAGCTGGTGAAAGTGTATAACTTTGTAGCTTATAGACTCAACGATATTTGAAATGATGTATTGCTAGGTGTACGCATAGTTGTCACAACTTTGCGGAGCAAGCTTTTTTTTCCGCTTCCACTTCGAATTTGATGGAACGTACAGCTGCTTCGTGGCATCTTCGAGGCTTGTCTATCGGGGCATTGATAAATGCAGAAATTAAGCGCAAAAATACTCCGAAAGGTGGTTGAGTAGAGAATTAGGAGTCCTTTAGTAGCGACTTCAAACATAGCTAGTACTAGGACTTTTAGTGTATCGTCACAAAGAATAGTTACTTACCATTTCACTTATGAAAAGAGAATCACGCGTGATAATTAGTGTGCTAACAGTGGTACCGACGAAGCAGTATTTAAAACATGTGGGAGTAACCTTTACTTATTAGTAGCGGAGATCTTAGTAACAGATTTTGATAGGTACAGCCTGGTATGCTGCTTGTGGATACTTTTCAGGCTGAGAGCAGCAGTTCTCCTTTCCAGCTTGTGCTTCGTTAAAGTTTCGTGGGGCTTCATTGCTATTATTTCGACACATTGCAGATACTAAAGTCTTTTCATAACTAATAATAGCTAATAAGCGCCCTTGTGTATAATGATGAAGCGAAGTACTGCCCACGGTGTATGGGTTAGAAGTACGTACAGTCAAGGTTAGCTAGAGACTTTCGATATTTATGCATTGCATAGCTTTCGAGGAGAGAGGTTGAGGCGGTGGCCCTCGTGTGTTTTATAGCTTGTGTATATACTACAGCAGTCAGCGTGCTCTCTAGCTGTTGTGTATGTGGTGTGTGTTTTGGCTATTGTGTGTATGGTACGTGTTCTCGCGGTTGTGTGCCTGTCGTGTGTGGTAGCCGTGCTGTGTGTGTACTCAAGCGGTTCAATGCGAATGCACAGTCTTGGAACGACAATATGCACTCATGGTGTGCGGCGTTCACTTCAACACTATGCGTGTGATTATGCAATTGCCGTATGACGTCCTAATTCTGCTCCTTTGGCTGTTCTTTCCGTTTTGGCCTTACAACGAATCCTCTAACCGGTGGGGGTTCTTACATAGTTGACGCTATGCCTCTGCCTTCCCATTCGTATATCGCCTAGTCTTTTGCGTCTACCTCTGCAGAGAGCAATGATGAGCTATACAAATATATGAGGAGCATCATACTTGTCTTCAAGCTTACAGACTTCGAACAACTGTCCGAATATATTTGCTTCAGGTCAGCTGTTAAATAACGTGATCATGAGTATCACAGTAATCTCTGAATGAAGCAGGGATTTTTTCCTGTGCGAATAATTGGATAAAATATAAGGGGGTGTTTTACAGCGTGATATTTGCGTATGGATGAGCTATTCTGTCGCATCCCTTACTAAAAACTTGCTTGCGGTAATTTAACCAAGAGGTAGGTTCTTACCAGCTGCAGTAAAGTAACGCAATCTCTCAAGCAGCGTTGCTGCACTTTTTTCCTGTGCTGAAGCGCATCTCCATTTCTTTCCCCTGAGGAAGTATTTGCTGCTTCTTCTATCGTAGTTTGGAGGAGGTCCCCCTCATTGTCATCTTTCTGTCAACTCTCTGAGTTAATTTTGATTTTTGCTTTCAAGTGGGAAGTTTCTCCATTGGTTTGCTCGTTTTTGATATGCCTCCATTTCTGCTGCCAGGCTATTTCTTATTGGTTCACGTTGCGATATATACCAGCTTAACGACCGTTTGATGGTACCTGCCGTGATTAGCCTCCGGGTAGTTCTTAAATGGGTAGATATGCATTGCCCTTCGTAATGGCTTGCTTGAAAGTGGAAATGGCAATATCCCCCCCTGATCGGTTTTATTTTGACTCTTATGATGATATGCTTTCTAATCGATGTGCGTTTTTCAGTTAAAGATGCTGGGAATGAACCAAGTTAGCGTTTCTGTGGGAAACAGAGTTTGGAGGGCGGTATATTCCAATAGATGCTTCAGATATCAGTGCTTGAAGAAGAGGCATTTGGGAAATGCCGCTCGCGGGCCAAAGGAGACGGATGTTAGCTGCTAGATCCTTGATGTTCTTATCGCGTTTTTTTTCTTTCAATTTTTTTTGCTTAGTCATCGTTTCTTTGAGATTTGTGGGTTTACTCGGCAGTGTGCTCGCTTTTCCTCTTCCTAAAAATTTTAAATCTGTGACTTATTCTAGTATCACACGGAAGTATGTGTATCACGGCGCATTATCTTTAAGTATGTCATCATGGCTAGGATTTGCTTGTGTTACACCACATGATTAGGTGGTCTTCCTATATGTGTTTATTTGCATTTTTTTGATGAGAATGTGCAGCTTGATGAATGCCCAGACAGGAAAATAAACTGCAATTTTGTGATGGCCTGATATGTATAAATTTACTGCCTTGCTTGTCTGTCGCTGGTTTGAAAAAGCTAGTTTGTTCATACTGATTTATTGCTGATGAATTTTTTTAGCGAAGCTCGTACATTCAGTATATAGGTTATATAGTAACTGTTACACCGTATGAAGAACTTTTTGAAATACTTCACTTCAATTCTAAGACTGGTAGTACTTTTAACCCTTAATAGTTAACATACTTTGAGTTTTTCTTCATTCTTTTACACTGGAAGGGTTAATTTCACTTGTGTGGTTATAGGTACTGGTGAGAGGCTTTTCTTTTACTTTTGTAAGGTTTGCTTATGATTCCTGACTTGTTGTATGACGTAAATTCTTTGTTTTTTCGTGGTCTATGCTTTACTTCAGATTGCTGGAAACTGGAAAAACTGCACTGCGCTTTTCACAAAAAGATCGCTTGGCTACGAAACATTCAAAAAGCGTTGTGAGTCATTCAGGATGTTCGCCTTCTGGGGTACTGTGGGGATTCTTTCCATTGATCTCATTTTGAGGCCTCCATCGTCTTCTTATTGGAAGAGATATTCAGCGTTTATGATGCCTCAGATTTTTTCCGCCTACTGGGCCCGTGATGCTACTTCGAGTTTTTTTACTTCTGAAGAAGAGGCAGCTAAGGGAATGGCTGGCTATGAGCAATTTATTAGCCTCCAAAACCCTGTTGTTTCTACCGATGGACATGCTGAAGAGGATGGCGAAGAAGCATAGTGTTACTTGACTTTCGGCCACATGTGCGCAGCTGGATTTGTAGACTGATTCCCATCAGCCTTATAGGATGAGCTCAGGAGATCGTTTAGTTTACATTGCGAGCCAATGGTATCATCCGTGGTTGATGCCAGATTCTGCATGGTTATATGGTTTTTTATTGACGGAATAATAAAACAAAGATTTTACTGCGATGGGTTAACCGAAATGAGCAGTATCCAAAATTTTTGAGTAATATATAGAGGGGACTTAATGACGTGTTAATCACATCCTCCGCATTGAAATTAAGTCCATATTAGGTCTTGAAAGGTCAGGTTGCCTTCAGATAGTAGCTTCCGCAAGGTTGTTTGAATTACGCTTCGGTGCGGACACGTTCAGTTCTTATTTCCTTTGGAAAATAGGGCTTACCACTGTCTTGAGAATAAAAAGGAAAATGAATAGATTATATACTTAAAATATCCTAGTTGAAAGAAAGTTATAGCTAGTATATAATGTTCATTCAAAACCGAGGATTATTCTACCTTTTTGCTTACCTCTACATTATGACAAAAATTTCGGCCAAGTTGATTTTAAGGGGATACGGTATGAAATCAAGTGTATTCGATGCTTGATGAATATTCCGTGTCTTTGATCTTTTGAAAGGCTTCAGGCTTGCTATGAATAAAAGTTTATGATGACTTGTGATGCGAGTAACAATCATTGATACTTTCTACTTTACATATCGAACTCTTTTTGCTAGATTTTTTTATTGCAGGGTTATCGCTAATGCAGTATTCTTCCGTTCTATTGAAGGTGTAGTTTACAAGGGTTCCCTGTAAGCTTACCTTTTTTTACTTTTGTCCCCGCTTAGTATTTTGTATTAAGGTTTCGCAACTTGGTTTGGCAGATTCCAAAATTCTTTCAGCGCTAGGTTAATGATTTTTTTTGCGCATCCTTTGAATACTTAAGACTATAGCATACTATATCATAAGAGGCACTTGACTTGCCGATCTGAAACTAATATTTTGGAAAGGGCTACTAAATTGCTTTTAATGCGTATGAATCGGTTGTTTTGGCTGCCATCTGCTGTATTGTGAGTGTTACTCAAAATAAGGATGAGGGAGTGGTTGCGTATACGAGAACTACGTCGTCTATGATCGCCGATTCATTTTTATATGCGGCCTTGGTTGGCTTTCCTGCTTGTTCTCGTCCAATATGCCCGGTCATTGAAAAGTGAAAAGGTCTCCTCTTTTAACATTGGTTCCATATGGCAGTTATTTAATTTGCTTGTTGCTCAGAAAAGCTTTGTTTTTAACCTAGAAAGTATTAAGCGAGGTTCTAGCCCGATGATTTAGAAGCGATTAAGTGCCCTGAACACATTTTCCTCGATTGGTGCTTGTTAGTTCCCGGCTGTTATCCGCACAATGAAATTTTTACAATCTACCGTATGAGATATCTGTGACACGGTGTGAATTTGCCGTGTAAGACAAGGAAAGTGCTGAATACGGTTACCTCAAGGGTTATCCTCACATACTTCATAATGTGAGCTTCAAATGAATAATGGATATGGTAGTGAGTATATAGTTTGTACAAGGTGGAAAAGACGCAAAGAAACGTAAATGATTTCCAAGCACTGAAAAAATAAACTAAAGATGTTAGAACGATGCGTAGCCTGAGCGCGCGTTGTGATTTAGGTGAGTCCCGCGAAAGTTCAGAAAGCTATTGGATGGCACTAGGATTTAAGAATCAGCGAACCTGAGAACTTGGATATTTTGGAGAAATTTGATACCTATACGATAAGCTATGGCTTGGGTATATTACAGAAGTACAATGAGCAGCATTCTGGGTTATCACGGTGTTTTTGCTGTAGTGTGGTCAGGATATCAATTTTATACTTTCGGAAGTAGTAATTTTTGACACTATCAGCAGCCTCGTATTATTGCTATGAAGCATTGAGCTCTCGAGCAGGTATGTGTTCGGCCGTTTGAAGTAGTCGACGCTGTTTGCACTTTTTTCATGTTCGTGTTGCTGCATTCCTGCCATTGCATTAAGAACAGAGAGCGAAATTTCATGAGACTCTTTTTTGAGCTGTGAGCAATAGTACACTGTGTATCCAAATGTTTTCGCTTGTGGTCATAGCTGTGACCAGCTACACAAAGGATTACTTCGCAGACGCTGGCCGTAGCGCGCTGATAAAGAATTCACGATGAAGTTTCGCAATGTAAGCATGGAATGAAAAACGCGAAACGGTGTCCTGACTGGCTTCTGAACTACAGCCGGATTTTTTGCTGCGACATCTTTTACAAGGAGGAATGAGAAATGCTCAGCTGCTCATAACTTTAAGCATATGTAAATTTGGTAGTGCGAAATTCCCAATCCTGTTTTCCCACTCCAAAATGGCGCTCCTGGATAATTTCGGGTTGATTTACGGCGCTTCTTTTGAGTACTACTATTCCTTCTCTCCTGCAAGATATTCAGAAAATTAGCCAGCCGCAAGCCTTTTTTCCGAAGTTAAGCGTCAGTGCAGGAAAATTCAAATTTACTTTGGCTAAAAAACCTTCATTAAAAGCCGCTTAAGCAAAGCGCAGTTAAAACTAATAGATTTAGCTCTGATACTTACCTACCCGGCAGGACATTTTTGAAAGAGGATTAGATGACGCTTTTAGCCAATGTCACATGTTATAACAAGGTTAGTATATCCAGCAAATTTCGTATTATACTTTTAATTGTATCGGAAGCGGGGCTGTGCTGCTAGACTGCCCGAACCGTTATGTCGCGTAGGATGCAGCATAGCTATACTTTATCAGCGAGGATTAGCCTTGTTGAAGGTGAAATATATAGTGGAAACCGTGCATGAGAGTAGCTCTACAAGCCGAGGTAAATTCAAAAAAAGCTTTCGTTAATCAATGAAAATATCTGGGATCGGCGAATTTGGTGCACCAGCAACAATTAATTTTACGTCCAAAAGAGGGCAATACTGAAAATCGGACAGGAGTGCCATAGCAGTATTCTTAGGTATCCGTAAGAATGCTAAGAACTAGAACATTGTACTTTCGATATCGAATTTCAGTCTGTCGGGCTACTCAAAGAAAACTCACCATACCTTAAAAGGTACATTCTCATTTGAAAATTCTACAAATTACATCCCACTTTTCTAACTGTAGTATGTTATCAACTTCGCGCTTGATAGTAATGACCAAATTTACTCACAAAAAGCATAATTGACGAATGTGTCGTTAATCTAAACAGGGAATTATCCCGGAGTTACCCCCAAATTAGAAGTTATATTAGGGGATTTCATATTTTCGAAGAGAACACTATTAATATTTTGCTCAGATAATTCATGCCGCTTATCGAAAGTTACAATGTCATCAGGCGCAGGCAATATGGAATTCCATAATGAGCACTATAAAGAACAGCTAAAATATCTTTAAGGCTCAACTATCCTTCGGCAGCTAAAAGCATACAACTGAGCTAACTTATTTTTCATAAGTAAACAAAATAGAGTGGTATTGCTGCAAAAGTTGCATTATACAGAAGCATCGCTGTACAACTTCGGGGAATTTAATTCAGATTTCATCACTAAAAAAAGCTGTCATCCGAACATACAATGAAAAATATCCGCAGAAAGAGTGTGCTGAGTAAAAAAATGCGACGCCCCGCACTTTTTTGCTAGGGTAATTACAGAATCATTATGTTCAAATCAATTAAGCGTTATCAGGTTATTCTGTGCAAAGCGAGGCATCGGAAGTCGTCGATGGTATCGTTGCTTATATTCTACGGAGCATATCATCATAAGGAAGTAGAACCAACAGATTTTTTTATTCTAACTCAGTTGCTCAGTAAGATTAGCTGTCGTGTTAAAATTAAAACAGCTTGAATAATAGAAGCTAGCTCTAGCTCTGGGGCTAATTTATCATTCAAACGTTATCATGAATTAAACACTGCTTAGGCCATTGTACGCAATCCCTATAAAGTTCATAAAGGAACACATCAGCAACTATTTTCTGCTCTGGTATCTTCCAGTAGAAACAGAAAAACTAGGACTCATCCTTCACTTTTCCTATAATAAAAAGCATAAGCAGCCTACTTGTTGAACCACTGAAGCATTTCTAATTTTTTTAAGACAAATTTCCCGCTACCTTCGAGAACTTACAATTTGGGTGGAAAACAGATACCCCAAGTTTAAAAAAAAAGCAAGACTATCATAAAAGTCAAGTACGGACCACCTCTTGATGCCTAGACAATTATTAGATGGCAGCTAGTATTAAGAAGCCCTCATGGAGATGAAGGTTCGTCTGTATCATCAAGAGTAACGGGCGAACTATTATTTGGTGAGTTCGCTTCTTTAACGGAAGGAACAATCGCATCGCCGCCGTCACCGTTTTGACTCTGAGACGCTACATTGAAAGGAGCCTCTCTTTTTTGCATGGTTTCTTCTATCATATCCAGAAGCCAGTCATAGCCCTTTGCATCGCTAAAATCATCAGAGAATTCATTCAAATCAACCCCTTTCTTCTTCCAATACTCAAAGTTTTTCTTATCCCTAGCTTTCCTGAACATAGCAGATTCGAAACATGCACAAGCGTTCTTACAGATTTAGAGATTATAACCACTTTTACTTGCTTACTCAAAAAAGTTGTGTGCGACAAAACATAATTTTATGAAACTTAATGGATTTCTCACTATTTTACAAAAAATAAAACTTCTTTTCCACTTAAAAACAAATTCGATATGCAACCAACGGCATCAAATTTATAGCTGCAGCAGCGAAAGTATTAAAATTTCTTTGCAATCACTATTAACACATGCAACTGACCTATGCGCTTCCAGCTGCTGCTCATACTGCACTCTTAGAGCGTCTGGTCCCATATCTCCCATAATTTCTGCTAGTTTTATTATTACTCGTGGTTTATAGATCGTGGACCACCATACCTTTCGAATGAATTTTAGCTGTTTTTCGTCATATTTTCCACTCTTATGGACAATATCAAAAAGGTCAAGGAGTTTCTTCAACACGGGTCTATTTTTTTTTAAATCGATCAGCCTGATTAGGTGAATCAGCGCAATTGACATAAAGAAAGAAGTTTATAAAGATATTGTACAATACATATAAAGGTTGTAGCAACTTGCTCTGCAATCAAAAGTTCCACGAAAGCTGTGAAAAATGGATAAAAACATCAGTGTAGAATTTGAAAGCAAAAAGCGGATGTGAAGCTAAGTAAAACACCATCTTGCAATGAAAAGACATGGCAGATGGAAAACACATTCAACCCAAAAATTAACTCTGCATCACTTGCATAATGAAAAATACGCATAAAAACCAGCTAAATAACATATATATAAGGAGCTTACCAATATATCACTAAAAAAGAAACTTAAGCAGTTTCTAGGTCAATAAATATAGAATCAGCTTGTGGCCCCCGAGTATTATTAATGAAGCTTAAGCAAAGCAGCGAAAAGTACAATTAAGCAATGTTTTCATATGTAAGAAATGAATTCTACCTTCAGTTATTCGTTACTGCAAAATCACTAGAACCTGCCTTGAAATAAATATGTGTATACAAGCCATATATATAGAGCGTGAGTAAGCAGATGGGTATATTTAGGGAAAAAATGACGTGAAATAGCCTAGTATACATTCTTTTCGGTTTCCCAGTGGCAAGCAATAGTTTATGAGCTACGAAATGCCCATAATAAAATCAGTAGTATTATGTAAACACAGCGTGGATGCAAGTGAAAACAAGGAAAAATAGAGTATTTATCTTGTAGCATCCAACAGATGAAGCTTCATCATATTCTCAGTATATAAATTCACCTAGATACTCTGAAAAAACTTTAGACGACCATAAATTGAATGATTACAAACACAATCCCAGCTTCTTGCAAACAGCACATACATATATCATTCCTATAGTTGTAACTACCGATTTATGCTAGATAATTGCATGACCTAAAAGATATCACCATATTGAAAATAGTAGAGAAAGTACCGAGTCTCCTTCCTCAAATACAAACATGCTTTCGGCAAATCTTCATTCCAAACAGCCTCGGAAAACTTTTCATTCACTTCCTTCTTCCTTTCCAGATCATAAACCTTCGGTTCAAGAAGATCAGAACTTATCGCATCGATGTTAGTCTGTATAGAGTAAACTTAGGCATCAAGGTGAGGAGTTCAGGAAGGCATTTTCCCCTGCAGTCTGCAAAATTACTTATTGCATCATGAACCATTCAAGGTTGTAAAAGTGCTCATAGTCTTCATTTTAGCAGGCTTGTCTAAAGTTCCACAGTAATTTTACTAAAAAACCCTAGTATTACTAAAATTAGCAGTAAAACGTTGGAAAAAGCTACGATATAGCAGCACCACGGTTGAATCCCGAGCGACATCAGACTTAAATTATACATTATAAGAAATAACATTGAATCGTGCTACTGTATGCCATTGCAACTGTGCAATGAATTTCTTAGAGATAACACTGCTTCCAGAAAATAACTCTAACATATCTTGCTGGCGTTTGAGCTAGCTCTATTAAAATGAAAGCATCAGGCGTAAAAACTAGAAAATATACAAAAAAACCCTAAAAATCATTCTCAATGAAGGAAAAAATTGAATATTTTACATAATATCCCACAATATGCAATAAATTTCATCCTTTTTCACCATTTTCATCCAAATTCATCATATCCTTTCTTAGTATTCAATAATTTAACTTATTCAGATAAAAAAGCAGCACTATCAATAGCTACCAGAAGCGCAGCAGACAAAATTTTCTCATTAAGTAAATATATAACACATCAAGAGCCATATGCAAAATGCCCATTACGGCATATATATTTGAGGTTAATAAACTTCACAGGAAAATGAAAAAAATCCAGAATTAGTGCATATGCAAGAGCGCAACTCACATAATACTTTTGAAATACCTATGAAGTTCAATAAGCAGATATTTCAAGAGCAAAGAAAGTATAAAAACTTTGCACGATGGAATGCATACTCATCAAAATTACAAATATTACAAACAAATTTAGAGCAAAAATATCATACTTAAACACAAAATTATCCCAAATACGAGCGAAAAGTAGATGAAGAGAAAAAAACAGAAATAGTATTCCTGCTCTTTGAAGTGACCCTGTACCAGTATCCTCTAAAAGGCTAGAACCACTCAAAAATTCAGAAAAATAATGCAAACATATCCGGTATTAAATGGTAGGATATACCCAAGATATTACAGCAGCAATGAGGGTTTCAAAATAGCAAAAAATTATAAAAATTTCAGGCTTAAGATACTAACAAAAAGTAATGATGAGCATCTTGCTATATCTCAATAAATAGCTTCTAATTTTCTAAAGAATTTGTCAAAAAAGAGCTAGTAGCAAATCCTTTAACTTTTTTTAAGCAAACATCTTTTATTAACGAATCTCTGCGAAATAATAGAGGTAACAAAGCGAAACGCACACGTTCGAGAAACACCATCAAAGCCTGCTTTAAACTTTCTGCGATCGATGGTGATTCTCCTTTAATTTCTAAATTTTCTAATTTTAAACATTTTTTAAGTATATGATGTTATCTATCATCCGTTTTATGGAGCAAAACCTTAAAAAAATTAAGATATGCAATACAGTAGCTGCATACAGGTAGAAAATGATCTGCAGGCTACACAAGGTTCGTTTCGGAACATACAGAAGCATGAAAAGAACTCAATGGTATCAGTTTCTACTTCATAAAGTTCTTGTGCAGCCGAAATGCTCCAAGTTTTCTTATTGCTGAAAATAAGCTTGGAATTTTTTAAAAATACAAAGCAGGTTATAACCTTTGCTTTGTACTTGTTTCGATTAACTTTTCTATTGGGAGGACGAAATAAACCATGGCTCTTCAACCCCCTTAATAAGGAATTCATACGCCTATCAATTTGCATCCTTGCATGGGCTAAGCGACCCTCTTCAAGAGTGATGGTCTTGGTTAGCACCTGAAGTTTTGCCCAGCCAGTTACCCCATCTCTTGTAGCGCCAACTCCACCAGGTAACATTGGAGGCAGCAATTTCTGTGCCATAGATATCTTCAGCTGTGTCTGATCAGTTAAACCCTTCAATTTCCGCAGAAGTTGGCTATTGCTTTTCTTTCTCTTACGTACTCCTACAGCGTCTTCTTTAACGTTTGCTGAAATTTTTTCTTGGATATCGCTTGCAGTTCCACACTCAGATAAGCCTTCTGCTTCATCCTTAATCAATTCTTCAAGCGTGTCATTGACCGTAAAATCGTCAGAAGCTTGATGTTGATTCATCCCAATGACCTTTCCGTGTCCATCCTTTAAAATCTTACCATTTGAAGGCGACGCATTATCCCCTTGTTTTTTATCAAACTCTTCTCCAGGAACCACCACTGAATTGCTTTCTTGTCCACCTATCTGCTTACTTTCATCTCCCGGCGCATTTTCATAAAAGCTTCCTTTCTGCTTAAAAAAGAGCTTTTTCCAGTCACTAATCAACAACTTCGGCGGCACAGGTCCTATATTTTTCACTTTCTTCAAGAACTTCAATTTCAGCAAATAAATCACGTTCTTAATGAGGAACTGAGCTTCATCATCTCTAAGAATTAAAGGATTTTCCCTCAAGATCGACCGTACGACGTTAAACTTGTCTTCATGAATAAAATAAGCCAGTTGTTGCAATAAAACTTTCTTGTCCCAGATTCTTCCAAACATTGAGTCCATACCAAAAAAAGTATCCTCGTCGAGTTTTTCCCTCAAAGTTGTAGTATAGTTAACAATATATGCGGGAAATCCTCGCAAAACTGCTTCATAATCTAGTGGGGCTGCAGGAGGGTAGATGCTACGCGGAGGAGTAGGGAACTTTACAGCAGATAAAGCACTGCTTCCCTGAATGCGGACAACTTGCTGCCGTAAGAGCAAAATGATATTATCATAAGAAGCATTTGGATACGTATCTATACCCCTGGAAATATTCTGCTTGGAATTTCCTAAACTGCGAGCTGCAATGAATATATTTGAGAATGTTGAAGGTTGAGAACAATGCAATGCCCTATGGGCAGCCAAGAACGCAAAACTATAGCCTCGGTTGCCATGAAAGAGCCTCGGATAGCCATGATCCTGCTGGTAAGGAGGGGTAGAATGGTGGCAGCACACAGTATACGTAGAGCTGTGCGGCAATTGTTCATTTGATTGCAAAGTTTTTACATAAGGATAGAATCTCATATTGTGGGGTTCGTGACAACTGGTATAACCAAAGCGAAAAGCGCGTATTGTATGGGAACATCTCAAGTTCCTTGAGCAAAGTAGTGCTGAACCTGGGTTTGAAGTTAAGTGAGCAACATTATCTTTATATCTGAGTAAATCTGGAAGAATATTGACCTTATTCCTAGTACTTTCGGAAGAAGATTCCACATGGAGCAAGGCTGGCCTCAAATGCAAGCCGTCATATACAAAACCTTTTCTTGCTTCTGGGATCCAAGCATCGCAATCCTGTTCACGCATATCATCCTCAAAGATCCTCAGGTAAGCTGATAATGAAAATGAAGGTCTTCCAGACGGCTGAACCTTGCTCTTTAAACTTTGGGGGGTAACCAGAGCTTCTGATGTAGAAAGAATAACCGATAGTAGAAGCAACGAAAGGAGAAGGGAAGCATGCTTAACACCGACGGAAGCTTTGAGGAGGGAGAACAGCTTAGGATTTGGAGAATGCATCATGGCTGGTGGGGTGAAACCACCTCATAACGTATGGCTTACCATATTGCATAACTTGCAAAGGCGTGCAGTTGTAGCACAGCATCCTACAAACCTATATTTTAGGCAAACATCGGGATCTCACTACGAAGGCAAGATAGAAATTTGAGGCTCAAATAGAGCATATGACAGTGATTAATTGGAGAGGCATAACACGGGGTGCGAAGGCTAAAACATCAAGTGTGAAGATGGGAATGAACAAGTTGCAGCAAATGAGGATAATAAGACTGTATACGGTAGATACTGCAGGGTAAGCAATGGAGATGGGCTAAGCAGCTATACACGGTACGCAACGGCGCTGTGTAACGGGTATATTAAGGAGGGTAAAAGATGCTAATGGACCGCCAAAAACAAGGGTTGAAAAGCAGCAAAAACTTGGCCGTTTTCTTTCTGTTATTCAAGGGGGCTTCAGTGCATGAAGGCAGGATATACCGCGTATCAGCATTCGCCAAAGCGCCATTACTAGTTTTATCTCACTGGAACCCCAAGGCCGTGTGCTGCAATAGAAATGATATTTACTTGAAAGTGTTCGCTCATACGCAGTTGAAAGGGATCACAGTAATCCAAAATTGAGCAAAAGGCTTTAGACTGCACTAAATAATTTACGGTGCAGCCCGGTGATTTGTAACACCCGGTGACATATATAATGGCTACCCATTATAATAGCTTTTTGGAATTTTTATGGGAGTTTAATATTAAATTTTCTGGCTATCCAGCACGTATAGCGAGCATGCTTGCGGGGGCACAGCAGTCAAAACAAATTTGATGCTACTTTGTTTCCATGACAAAGATTTTGAGGCTGCATGACTAGTTGCAACTGTAAATTTAGACGCTAGAATATTTACATTAGCCTATACTAATAGTAATAATATCTGGGTTGGAAGCCCCTGCTGGCACTTGTGAAATCCTAAACCAGAAATAATATCAATAAATTGTCGTAAACCATTGCTTGTACATCATACTATGATTTATTCATTGATTGCAATTGCTGGATTTTCCTTTTTTGTAAATGCTGTTTGTGTAGTATATGCACAGAAGAAGGAACTTGGTCCTCGAACTAAGCCTTTCCCACGGTTTTTATTCATACACTTCTCAATATACGCTTAATTTTTTAAGGAAAAGTTTATTTAATAAACTGCATCCCACCTTGTAGGAAGATATGAGTTTCAATCGGGTTCAGTATATATACACGCCCTATGCATGCAATATGAATAGATTCCACAAATCTGCGAGGCATAATAAAAAACCTGAAATATTATACTATGCTTCGCTAAGCTGAAAAAGAAGCATGATAGTTATTATCTATATGATAAAATAAAATGTTTTACTTCAAAAGCTTTGTATGTCTTGGTATACTCACTGGAGAGTAAATCATGTTTAAGTCATCAAAATACCATACACTTGTGCATTGCGCTCACAAAAAATGATTGCACATGTTTTCGTCTTAACTGCGTGATATTAGTTTCTTCAAATATTTGGATGTGAAGTTTACTGTATAATCTTCCTGTTTTTGCTGACTTCAAGCAATGATTGGAAATTCGCTTAAAATGCTAGTAAATCCTTACTTAGACCTTGCTCTTTTTGCACGTATAGGACGTTTTTAAGCAGAAAAGCATCCATAAGTGAGATACACTCCTGCTTTTTCAGGGAAGCAGTAAGTCTGCAAAGGGATGCTCGGAACATCTAAAAGAGTCCAAATCAAAGCTGGCGAAAATACGTTGGAGTATTACTTTGTTCACGCCACTGTGCAGCATAAATTTCTGCTTGTCTACTGCACTTGAGGATTTTCAGGTTAATCAATAGCTGAAAATATTAAACGCAGCTCTACAGGAGTCATTATCACAAATACTACTGGCAGCTGGTTTTTTTAACCAGTTAACAGCATTTGAGCATTTTTTTCCGGAAATAAGCTAAGTTGCAAGAAAAACTAGCAAAAACTACAAATTTTACGACGGAGATAATAGTGAAATCATAGCAACATTAAGTGATGGGATTAGCTATGTTAAAAAAAGGAGGTAAAATAGACATGCTCTTATTTGGCAGGGAATCTAGGCAAGTATACAAGGTCCAAAAAGGGGCATGTAGTTTTAGCTTAACCGCCACAACTCTGCATGCCTTGCATCATTTTCCGTGTGATAGCACAGAATTTAATTTTGACGTCAAAGTGGTTGCTAACCACATCATAGTAAATATTGCACTAAGCAGCGAAGTCTGCAGCAAATTTTAAGGGAATTGCGTTCAAATGATGCAGCATCATCAAGGATGCCAGAATTCGGTGATTATTAAGTCATTTTGCCTCCAAAAAAAAAAATCCTTTTCCAGAGGCAATATCTTGAACTTTAAGCCATACTATGTAGCTAAAAAGTGATCCTTTAATGATTCTTAAATACTTGAGCGAATGAAGCAAATTATACGTACTCTGGGAGACCAATTTCATTTCTTGAATTAGGTCAGCTTTTTTAATAGACATATATTAGAGTGTGTTACACACGGGACGCACCTATGAAAATCATGGTGAAATTTTGATTTATGCGGCGACGTTGAGTAATGCAATCATTTCATTTTCAATATAAGGGAGTTTTAGGTTATTGTTATACATAACGTGCAATCTGCCCTAGGAATATTCAAAGCTTTCATAATTTGGTGACATATGCCCAAGTGGCCAAAATATTTACTCGTGCATCGAAAAAGCCTGCAAAAGGAATTTATTTTCCAAATATAATGGAATTGAAGCTAACGTGCCAATTTATGAAAGCAGTATGGATTTCTTTAACCAGCAACGGGAATCAGAGGCTGTAAGGACCACGACACTATGCTGCCACAAGAGCGTCTTTTAGAGCTTGGGCAAGTAAATACTCACACTAAAAATAAGGCTAACGATGGAGATTTTCACAACTTTAGTTCATTGAGGAAAATCAATCCTGAGTCGTCACGTCATGAAATCTATCTTTCAGCTAGCTGCATGCCAAACTATTCCACATGAGATTAATCAAATTATATTCACAATATCTTTTGAGCTGTTGCTAAAACATTTAGGCATTTCTGCCAAAAAAATTCGTTGATTGCCGCATAGAGATAAAGTACCAAAATAATGCCTCTATTTTAGCATGTTAATCCTAGATTATAGCCTCTGAGCGATCTTCCTCTCATCGAATAAAACTCGATTCATACCTTTTTTAACCAGTTGGCGGCTGTCTAAGGGCTCACTACAGGAGATTACAAATTTGTCCGCACTTCGATAATTTTTATGTGGATAGAAGCTAAAGACATAATGGACTCTGAACTTCTAGTTTTATACGTGCACCACGCATATATGAGGGAATTCTTCTTCAATGCACGAAATTATAAGTGAAAGAACGAGTGGTTCAATGTGACAGCGATTAAGGATGTTGACTAGTGTCACAGAAGTCATTCAGATTTTTGGATAGACGCAAAATCCACACTTTTAGCCCACCCCAAGTCAGTTCCTGTTGTTGACCGGCTTAAATCATCGCTATCGCGGGTACGTAGTATTCTGAAGGGAGCCCCGCATTAATTCAACTTAGGTATGTTATACAATAAGAACAGAGACTAGCCCTTTTTTCCGTATCGAATGGTATAATTTTCCATGATTGCCGGGCTAAATAAAACAAGTAAGAAAAGCCAGGTGTACTGCAAAAACGAGACTACCATAAATACTCCAACAAAATTTGATTGCATGAAATTATTTGACCCTAAAATCTGTAATTTTCATAGCCAAAGCTTTCTGGGCATTCCCTTGAAACTAAAAATAAATAAAAGTTAACGATGAGCTACAATGCATATCTTATTGTTGCTCATGGGTAAAAAAAGTATGCTACTGTCAACACTTTCGTGGCTGGTAGTACTCGAGGTTCATCAGTGACTTATTGAAGTAGCTTTGCCGCGCTTAAAAGCTATGAACTTGCTTTCAGTATTTATAAATGATTAAAAATACACCAATAGAGGGATAAGTCGCACGCTATCTATTACATCTTTCTCGCCACAGCTTACTCCGACCTGTCACGGATATTCTTATTGTTTCTATGTCACAAAGAATACTGACGTTTAGTACCCCAGCTGACTCGGCCGGGAGTATTATATGTAACTTCCTGCTATACTCCCTCACTAATGCTCAATTATACAGTCGGTAAGCTCAAATTCCTATTAACTTAAATCAGCTACACTTAGCTCTAATGCTTAATAACCTCTAATACGCACTAGCTTCCAGCTCCTACACTATTCTCCAGTGCATGAAGTATTCTACAATACCTACACTATCATCCAACACCTATGGCTATCCTCCAATACCTCTACCCTCTCCTCCAACCCCTACTAAATCTCTCACAAGTGTGATTACGCACTAAAATCCCCTCTATAACATGTCCACCATGTTGTGTATTCGTGCAAAAGTAGACCCACAAGGTAACTCTAGGTTTCCCACCAGATGCAGAGAACTGCGGCCCCTTTGCAGTCCGCCAGCTGAAGGTACCGGGTATGCATGCAGACAGCCACACACGGCGGCACAGGCGCAAGCGGCTTGTAACATGAGCAACGTATGGTCAGTTATCACACACTTTACCAAGTACTCCTAATATAGACGAACTTCCCCTTAGGACAGATGATTTTAAACACTTACACAAGTATCAGCTACTTTTAGCCGCACACACTCCCACCACCCTCCGCACCCCAACCCCTTACGCTACTACACACCATGACGCACGTGTGTACTACCATACCTTCCTCCTCTTCTATATCCCCCCCCAATCTCTTTTTGTGTGTTGTGGCTCAACAATCTCATAAAGGTTCATTTGGTAAATCTTACTTGTTCTTCCCTGTTTTACGCTGCGAAATAATCCTGGGAGGGTAAGATTGGAGGGCTTTGTATGCGCCATAAATTTTATGCGGTACCCTGTAGAACTCTCATGTATATGACTAGAGTGGATTCTGAGGGAGTTTTGGTATTTAAGAGACCATGCCACTTTTGCTGCTTAATGTTTTGATCATCCATTTTTTATTTTAGCATCTTCCTTGTTCTTGTGGATGCCACCACTTACTATTTTAAGCCTTTTGTCGCCTTTTTACATGCAAGCTCGTTCTAACGCGCGTAATCAGATGGGCCACAACAATATATACTTGTACGTTCAGAGGCAGGACTTCTTGTGCTGATAGGGAGTGTTTATTGCTGTGTTTATTGAGTTGACAAAAGCCTCTTTTCATATGAGTACTGTTCTTGTTTTATTTTTGGCATATCTGAGGAGTGGTAGTTGGTGGGTATTATACGCTTTGCGAATGCAGTTACTTGATGTGCGCGTATTACAGAAGCGGTTACATCGAGGTAGTTTCAAGTTTTACCGAAGCCAGTATGTTTGAACCTATTTTCCGTCGGAAGTGGTATTTTTATGAAGTTTTTTTAGAAGGGTATTGGTGTTTCGCAGTTGAAATACCTTTTGTTGAGGGTGTGAAGTTTCATGGGGGTACAAGTTGTGTGATTGATGTTTTTCCATGGGTGGAGTAATATTTTCACGGTAAGGCACTTTAATTTTTTTAATATCAAAGAGGAGAGTGAGAGCTTGGGTGTTTGGTTTTTCACAAGGGAAATTCACAGGGACTATCTTCCCTGATATACCTGCGGTTTTCATTGAATGAATTCAATTCGGCAAGTTTCCTTCATGGTCGAATTTTTTCCGAGGCTTTTTATTTGTAGTTCTTCTTTCTGAGTTTTGTGTACCACATCCTATTCTTTTGTCTTTGCATGTAAATTTCAAGTATTGTGGACTATTGTATTCGACCGTTTTGATTGCTACTTTTTTTGCCTCATTTGAGCTTTTAGTGGTAAGATAATCGTTTTTGTTCCCCAATGGAGAAATCCACCTTTTTTTTGCTTTTACCTAATTTTTTTGAAGAAAAAAGAAGAATAGTTTTGTCAAAGAATGCATGTGGGAGAGGCTGATAGAATGTTTGGAAAATTATGTCTTTGATATATGAGGAATGCCTACGAGGAGGGCGTAGTAGGAACTGCTGGGATTCATAGAATATAGTAAGAAAAATTATTGTATGCGGGTTGACTGTGGCCAAATGGATTCACTTGTGTAGAACTATGGTGTTGTTACTTTTATTCTAAGCGCTACTCACTTGCCACGTTAAGGCTTATGGTACAGTTTACTTGTGGTGCTATACTTTCTTCAGAGTTAAGTTTTTGAACGATATCAAAAGGTGCATTTTTCAAGAAATTCGGCTTTTTTTCGAATTTGGCCTTCAAGTATGGTTTTTCGTATCGGTTGTCGTTTTACAAGTATCGTAGTGGTAGCTTTTTTGATTTTTCATGACATATGCATATTTTTTTTGTAATATAAGTGTAAGTGCGGCTAAATAATAAGCCTCAAATATATGTTACTGTTTAATTGCTGCAGTTGATATTTTGCTTTAAGTGAATGCGGACTATTTTCGAGGTGGAGATAAAATATAAGATAATACTAGAGTCTTGCTGAAGCGGGTTAGCTTTAAATATATTTTTTATGCTTGTAAATCTGCTGTAGATGTTTTCATAAAAGCGATTTCGTAATTTTTGTTGGTAATCTAATGTGATAATTTTTTGCTTGTTGGTTGCTATATAGTTGTCTAGGAAAATATTCCATCATATACTATCTTTCTTGTCTTTTCACTCTTTGGGCTTTGCCTGTCTAGCGTTATTGAAGTTAATTTTTTTTATTTGAGCTTCGTTATGATTATTATTCCGTGTGATTTTATTGACGCTTGGTGGTGTTTTAAGTGGTAGTGGGGTTTTTTATGGCATTTTTCACGCTTCTCGCCGGTACTTGTCATTTCTTAATAAGCTTGTGTGTGTGTTCTTGTGCTAAGTTTGTGCAAGCTGCGTTTTCAAGGGGTATATAATGGGGGTTATGCTTGTGTTAACGCTTGATAACATGCAGGTACTTCTCTTGGGAATGTTTTTCCAATTTTTTTTCAACAGTTTTAGTTCTTCAATATGCAATGGGTATGAATGACCGAGATGCTTGGATTTTTTTTATCTTTTATTCCTGTGTGTTTAATATTTTATTAGCTTAAACTCGTTTGAACGTATTAAGTTGAGCAGTACGTTTTTGTTGTTTATGCTGGACTGCATTAACACAGGATAAACTGCTCTCGGGGTTTTTCTTTTCAAATAAATGCTTTTTTTAGCTCAATTTTGCTACTTTAAAATTAGCTGGAATACTGCTAGGGTAGCCGATTGAACCGTCGACTTTATTGATGACATTAGCTCTGCTAATGCTCTAGTGTCCCTCTCGTTATTCGTACTTATAACAAGTTTGCACGTAAATCTCGATGAGCGTGTATATGTGGCTCGTAGTGTGTTCATATCTCTCCGTAGGTGTGTGTGTGTGTGTGTGTGTGTGTGCGTGTCTCGCTCTCCTGATTTCAACCCCCCCAACTACCCGCCCCGTCTCTGCTCCCAAATTCTCTTGTGTCGTCTTTCATAAACGATGTTTGGCCACAGTTATGTTTCCTTCTTATTTCACTGTTGACGCGTGAAACCGCCCAAAAAATTTGCTTTTTTGGTTTCTTTAATGATTTTTTCTCCTTTTTAAGATGCATCATTATCCCGCTGATTATACCCGCATTAAAACAAGACTATAAGTTGATGTGTTATTATGTTTTTTATGATTTTAGAGCTCCAGTATAAACGAATTCTTCAAAACTTAAATGAATATTTATGAGTATTTTTTCCTAGTCATTTTGCAGCAACGGTTTGATTCGACTGACTAAAGAGATCATCAATTGATCAACTTGATTTTTTCCTCATGTCCACATGAATGGTTGTCACCTGGATGACCCATTCCAGATAACAGAAGTATGGGCTGATAACTTAGGTAAAATTTTAAAACCCTCTGAATATGCCGGTTTTAAGTGGAATGTAATGTGATGCTCTCCATTCGTGTGTGATGCTCTTCATTCGTGTGTGCTCATTCATTTTTTTTGGATATTTTTCTTTTTGATTGAGGCTACTGTTTCTATGGTATATTACAAGAAAAGCTTGAGTTGTGCTTGTCTCATTTGAAGATGAAGATTGTGAGCTTTTATATTCAATGGTGAAATAAGAATTTCTTACAAATTGAATATTTTGTAGCTTTTTTTTAGTTTTTGTGGATTTTGAGCTGAATTGGCACTTTTTTATTTTTTTCAGAGGAAGAGTTCAGACGCATCAGAGATGTCGTCGAACACTACCAGTATATTGCTATGGTAAGTATCACGCAAACTCTCGCTTTTCTTGCTTAATTTGTGTGTTACTTGTTATTATCGCTTTCAGGTGGCCATTTTTATGTGTACAAAGTCGTATTTTGTATATGTTTGATACAGTTTCCTTTAGTCAGTTTTCATGTAGTTATTAGGCAGTAAATAATCTCTGTGTGTTTTGGTATATACTACTATCTTTTTTAAGCAAATGTGATTTCTTTTACGCAGTATCCACTGTGTATGTGTGTGGTGTGTGTGAAGATTCGCTTTGTTTTCAAAAGTTTCTTTTGGGCATCCTTATTGACTAGGAGGTGTTCCTGTAGTTTCTTTGCTTAAAAGCAGTATTCAGCTAGTTTTCAGCTTTTAATACTTTGATTTTTTTCACGTGTGTGATGTTCAAATTGTGTGTGTATGATGATTTCTTGTGGGTGTGAAACACGCAGGATGTTCTGCCTTGATTCTCTGTAGTTTAAAGGTTAATTCCACCCCCTCTTTTTATTGCATTTAGGACACGGAATTTCCCGGTGTTGTAGCGAAACCTACTGGAGTGGTGAACGATTATTATTATCAGACTGTCAAATGCAATGTTGATATGCTTAAGGTGATTCAACTGGGAATCACCTTTGCAGACTCTCACGGGAATCTTGCCCATGGCACTTCCACGTGGCAGTTCAATTTTTGCTTTGACTTGAGGTATGCTGTTGTGGGGAGATGAGGGTGTGTGTTGTGGGGAGATGAGGGTGTGTGTTGTGGGGAGATGAGGGTGTGTGTTGTGGGGAGATGAGGGTGTGTGTTGTGGGGAGAT
>JADHZB010001898.1:2458-19559 GCA_015657535.1 Nephromyces sp. MM_2019
TACACACACATATACACACACATATACACACACATATACACACACATATACACACACTCAACCACATGCACCCACACAAACACGCACACTCACCCACATGCATCCACACCTATATCCACACACACACACACACACACACACACACACACATACATACATAATGACTCACATCATTCCTTTCTCTAGTTGATACCGATTCCTAGCCTGCAGAACTTCCATCCAAAAGTTTATTACTTCGTCATTAAGCCAACGACCGGGAAGCAAGCAGCAGATATCTCCACTAAGTGTAAACAGTATAAGATAAGAGTACAATAAAAGGAGAGCTTGAAGATGATACACACACAAATATACCCACACACAAATATACCCACACACACTCACACATGCTCACCCAGATATCGAATAGATCGTCCGTTTAAAAAGAAAAAAAGTAGATTTCCCCATTTTTGATGAAAATATCTACAAACGACAGCTTTTATCGCAACACACATACATTTTTGAGCCGCAAAAAACACACACACACATCCAAATTTCAGCGTAAAATGCAGGAAAATACCCACGTGAAGGTGCATAAGAAGGTAGTTATTTGTTTCAGCTACAAACTAGAGTTTAAGCGATTGCAAATTTCTACTGAAAAGACAAGAAAAAAGGGAAAAACCAAGCATATTGGCACACACACACGCTGCTTTTTTGTACATGATGGTGTACGTAAAAACGTCGTGAAGTCCTTCATTTTATTCCATTAGGAATTTATCATCTTTCCTAAAAGAAAAAAAAAAAAAGACACACACACACACACACACACACACACACACACACACACCCACACCCACACACACCCACACACACCCACACACCCACACACCCACACACACACCCACACACACACACACACACACATCCACACACACACACACCCACACCCACACACCCACACACACACACCAACACACACACACCAACACACAGTAGAAATATAACTTCATTTAGGAGTTCTTAATCGAAGGAAGAATAGGGCAGCAAAAATTAGAATTTGTGGAAATTTGAAGAAAGATGAGGGAAGAGCAGTGAGAAAAGCAGAGAGAAGAGGAGGGAGATGAGGAGGTAAAAAGGAGGATTTTGATAAAATTTGATAAAAAATTTTCCCTTTCCTCCTCATCTCCCTCCTCTTCCCTCCTCCCCCACCGCTTCTTCCCTCTTCTTCCCCGAAATTCTTCATATATACGATGTATACGTTTTAAGAAGCAGGAAGAAGAGAATTTCACTTACTGTAGTAACTGGAGCCCAAACTTATCGATAACTACATCACTCAATAGCCGAGAAATCTGCAGTTTACTCCAACCTTCAGTGAATTCTTCTGCGAAGAAGGGGATTTAGATGTTTTGAAGTGCAGCTACTAGCCATAAACTACAGTTAAGAGTTAAGCAAGAAAGTACTAACAGCCCAACTACTGTAGGCTTTACTAGGAGAAAACAGTGAAAAAAGTGCTTTTCAGCGAATAAAAGCACATATTTTGCCTTTGAAGAAGAGAATTTCCATACAAAAATACAGAAACAATGAATATGTGAGATTTTGTGTACGCAACTTCTTCTTTAAAGGCAGAAAATACGAGAAATCACAACGGTTTGATGAAATTCTGGGAATATGCAGTAAAACATTCAAGCAAAAGGTGCAAGAAGAAAGAAAAAGAAGAGCTCGAAAGTCGAAAAACCCACTTTCCCACATTTCGCTCAAAAAAGCATCTGCATCCTCGTTCTTTATTCTGTTAAGAAACTTCACATACACAAGACATTGCTTGTAACGTTGCATAATCGCCAATATATCACCATCCTTGCGAGTATACTCTGCACACGCAGATAATCCAAAAGAGAACGTATTTTAGTAAGGCTTAAGGCTTTCGTATCTCACCTAATGTACATGGTAAGCTCTTCTTTTTCACCTCATCTGCATGTGTGTGCTGCTCGTCTTCCAATTCACTCAAACGTAGGATATCTCTTCTTCTGAGTAATATGTGCGCGAAGAGGTTTTTATTAATATCAAAAGAATCTTGTGAAAATATGCAAAAAAAATTCATTTCTTAGGGAATTTTAGAAGAAGAGGGGAAGGAATATGATGAAGATGATGATGAAGATGAAGTTGAAGATGAAAAAAAGCATAGGAAGATGATGATGAAGAAGATGAATATGAACTTGGTGATGATGAAGAAAGCTTAGAAGCTCCAAGCATCACTTTCTCACCTATTAGAATGTCTGGTAGACTGAAGAACCGAGCTTTCGTGTGAAGATACTAAACCCTCCTGCAGAAACATCAAACACACATATCAGAAGCAAGGTTGAAGACGCACAAGAAGAGCTACACACACATACCAGCAGCGAGCTAATGAAGAGCAAAACAAGATGCTATACAAAAGCATTAACTTCAAGCAGATTCTATGGGGGTAAAAGATAGTATGAGAAGCGTTTACCAATGAAAGAACCCCCCGCTTCTTATCCATACACATAAACACACAGATGGATACATACGCAGGTTGATAGACATACATTGAAATCAACTGAAACTCATACACGAACTCACAGATGTCCTACACACAGATACAGACGCGCACACAGATATAGATGCGCACACAGATACACACAGGTGCGCAAAAACACTCAAGCATATTCACACATTTAAAAATCCTCACTCACACACACTCACACCCACACACACACACACTCACACCCACATACACACACACTCACACACTTCAATACTCACTCTGGTTTCTTCTTCTCCCTTAGAATGCGATTCTCCTTCATGCTCTGCATTACTAGCTGAGTTATCTATGAAAGAGTAGAGATTCTGAATCAGCTGAGGTAGAAACTTCAGTGGTAGATAATAAGAACGAGCCTCCATCATTCTTCAACGCCGTAAAAAAAAGTTAAACACACACACTTACTTCTTCAAATGACCGTGGGTGTCCCTGTGTGTATGTTGGTGTGGGTGAGTGTGTGTGTGTCTCAATTAGTGTGTTTATCCATTCGTGTATCAACTTTTGTGTCTCTAAAAATGTGTGCTTGTGTGTGCATCAAAATTTGCATGTGTGCTCTGCTCCTCTTCATAAACATCTGTGTGCTTTCACCACCTCTTTCAGTAAAAATGTGTGTGATTCCCCTGGATGTGAGAAAGATCAAAGACATTGATGCAATACTTCAACTACACACACTTATGGCGTGCAGATCCGCGAAAAAACGCTAAACTTCCGTTTAGAATATCCGCGATTAGATGAAGATGTTTGCGTGTATGTACACCGCAAGAGGCGGGAAAACTTCTTCAATTTCTCTGGAATTCGCTTCTTTTCGAAGCAAAAATGGATCTCCTTACATCTTCACCGGCAATGAGCACTCAGCGGTTTTCTTCATTTTTCTCACTTTTTATCCAGAAAAACCACTGCATTTTGTATCATCATTGGCATATATATGGAGCCGGGGTGAGCAAAGAAGCAGCAGGAATTTGGTCAAAAAAAATGAGCATTTGCAGAAAAAACTTCGAACTTCAACAAAAAAACCAAGAACTCCAACAAAAACACCCCATTTCCCACCAAACGATGAAAAATTTATCCCAAAAAACAAAATTCAGGATTTCTAACAAAATAATGAAGCAAAACTAAAGGTTTCCCAAATGATGAAGCAAAATCACGACAAAATAAGTAAAAATCCATGGATTTTCTTCATTTTTCCTTCTTTTTTAGATATTTTTCTAGAGGATGTATAATGTGTGCATATAGGTTTCAACGTAGAAGAATACAGAAAAAAAGACGATTTCTAAGAAGAGGAGGAGACGGTAAAAGAAGAGCAATAAAATAGCGGAAAAGAGAGATTTCTGAGCTTTGCAGGCAAATTACCGCTAAAAGCTCCTCAACTTCGTCTTCATCCTACAATCTGGAAGATACAAAACTTTTCAACATTTTTTACTTCATTTCGCGAAATTTTTTGTAAAGGCGGAAGCTTAATATGTGTGAAGATATTTAGGTTTTAGTACAGGATGTCAATTGCTTCACAGATCTTAACACTATTCGGGGTGATGAGGGTGTGTGTGTGAGGTGATGAGGGTGTGTGTGAGGTGATCCGCGTGTGTGCGCGGGGGGTGAGCGAGGTGATGAGGGTCTGTGTGCGCGTGTGTCCACAAGCTGTGCCCGCCTTATGTTTATTTGATGCATCTTCCGCATTCGTATCTCAGCAGATGAAAAAATGAGGTTACCACACACACAAACTCCATGACAAGTGCCCACCACACACACACACAATGCGCTTACCCCCCCACGCACGCGTACGCACTTACCTCACCCTTACACACACACAATCCCCCCGCAGGAGCTCACCAGCATAGTAACAACTCCCTCCATCAGCCGCTTCAAACGCTTTCCAAAGCGACCCAATAAATTTCATCAGAAAACCACAAAAATTCCATCATTTCGCTCAAAATTTTAAGAAGAAAAGCTACCTCTTCTTCGTCCTTCATCTTCCTTTTCTTCCTCCTTGATCTTCCTCCTCTAATTCTTCTTCATCCTTTACATGGTGAATTTTAGAGAAAACTCTGCCATTCCTTTCTCTTTTTCATTTCACTTTGAAGCTCCTCATGAGAATGATGTTTAATAGGCTTCATCTTCAAGGAAATTTCATGCATTTTTTTGGTTTTATTTGCATCTTCAAGTAATTTTTTTGCCTGGGTGCTGCTCTGCTTCAAAAAACCTACTTTGGTGCTATTTGGAGCTTTTTTTGATGATTTTGGAGGGGAAAAAGTTGTGAAAAAATGCCGCAAAACGAATATATTGAGCTCCACCAGAAGCGCTTTGGGCGCCGGTTGGATTTTGAAGAGAAGAAGTAAGTTTTTGGCTGTTTTTCGCAGCTTTTTGCTGTTTTGTTACTGTTTTTGGCGATTTTTCGCCCCCTTTACGCTGCTTTTGGCGCTTTTTGCTGCTCTTCGCTGTTTCCCCTCCCCTTTTCTCCCTATGCTCGTTTCTTTGCTTTTAACTTGTGGCGCGCTCTGTGTGGACACCGCGTCTTCTTCTATTGTCTTAAACTGAGGCAAATTTACCGGGAAAATGCCGCTACTGTGGGTGATGCCACAGCTTCTTGCGCTTCAGTGATAGTGTTTTTAGCGCGAATTTTTATGCTTTTTAGGCAGAAATTTACGATTTTTCATTTTCTCTTCAATTTTTATCTTTGAGCTTCTCTTTTACGATTTCTTTAGGAGGAAGAAGGATGCTCGGTTACACCATAGAATCGCTAATAAAGCGCATAAATTGCGCGGTATTAAGGCGAAAATCTTCAATCAAAAGCGCTACACGGAGAAAGCGGAGATGAAGAAGAGGTAGTTTGACGTTTTCAATTGGAAAAAGCGACTTTTCTGATGTTTTTTGTAAAATTGAGAATTTGTGGTGATTTTATTGTTCAGATGTTGGTTTCAGGAGTTTTTGGTGTTTGGGATATATGTGTGTTTTTAGGATGTGTGTGTTTGGGGTATGTTTTTTGGGGGGGCTTGTGCGCCTGTGTTTAGGGTGTTTGTGTGTTTTGGGCTTTTGTTTGTTTGATGTGTGTGCGCCCAAATTTTCTGAGTTAAATTATGTGTGCGTGTGTATGTTTGAGTTTTGTGTGTGCTTCAATTGCTTGTGTGTGGATGAATTTTTTCCTTGTGATTTGCTTGCACTATAAGCTTATAGCTGCATTCGTTATGAAATGTTGTATTTTGGGACGCACGCGCACACACACACGCGAACACTGATACGCACACAGATGCACATACACAGATAAACACGCAAAGGTGCACATGCAAACGGATACACATGCTCAACTATGCATTCACATCCATGCACACACACAGATACACACGCAGATACACACACAAATCCACCCATACACAAAGATTCCCACATACATCCACAATAAATTCCGCCCACACACACATTCCCACACACCTAAAGTCAAGGTGACTTTAAAACTCTAGCACTCTACGCACACGAGTATGTGCATCATATAAATGGACTGTGCACACACATGTTAACGCCTTCAGCAAGAAGATTAACGAAGAGAAAGACGCATCTTCAAAGAGACCAGATGTAGCTCCTGATGGAGCCATCCCAGCGTATCTACACGACAGGGAAGGGGTATCCAGAACAAAGGTAATGAGAAAGGCAGCCTTTAGTGTGTGTGTTTTATGTGTGTCTTTTGTGTGTATGTGCTTTATGTGTTGTGTGTGTGTATCTTCATGGATTTCGTGTGGTTGTGCATGTTTTTCTCTATATATTGTGTGTGGGCCTGTATCTCCATGGATTTATAGGTGTACAAGATCCCTTTTCATTGAATCGCTCCTTTCTGTGTCTGTGCGTGTGTGTTCCTTCGTGTGTATGTTTCCCTATGCTTATTTCTCTTTGTGCTTCTGTGTGTGTGTGTGTGTGTGTGCGTGTGTGTGTGTGTGTGCGTGTGTGTGTGTGTGTGTGCGTGTGTCTTGGGTTTTCGCTCTAAAGTTTCTAGTCTTTTCCTTCTCTTCTTCCTCTTCAAGGTACTAAGCAATATGATAAAACAGAAGCGTAAAGAGAAGGCTGGAAAGTGGCAGGTTCCTCTTCCTAAAGTGAAGGCGATGAATGAAGAGGAAATGTTTAAGATTATAAGAAGTGGAAAGAGAAAGAGTAAGAAGAGGAAACACACACAGGAGCTGTAGCCTTATGAGATGCTATGTGTGCGTGTGGTTTTTGGGGGTGTGTATGCGGGTATTTGTGTGTGAGTGTGTGTGTTGAGTATAAGCCTATACGTAATTTTTCCCTTTTTCTCTGTGTGTGCACTTTTTTATGTGAGCTGCGTGAGCCTTCATTGAAATAGCTCCCTTCATGTGTGTGTTGATGGAAAAATCTCGCTATGTAGTTCTTTTTTAGGCGTCTTGGTTTTGCCTGTCTAGTGTGTGTGCGAAAATTTACTTTGAATCATACATACCTCAGCACACAGGCATTTACGTACATTTGCACACACACGTGTGCGCCTACCGGCACCCCGATACGCATCTACGTGCCCTTGCAAACATGTGTGCACACATATCCGCACACACCACCCCTTCCCTATAGAGAAAGCATGGAAGAGGATGATCAATAAGGTAACATATGTGGGGGACAGCTTCACCAGAAAACCCCCCAAACTTGAGCGTTTTATAAGGCCTTCTGGGCTTCGATTCAAGAAGGCACACATCACTCATCCTGAGCTTAAGGCTACCTTCTTATTAGATATAGTGGGTGTAAAGAAGAATCCTCAGTCTCATCTGTATACTTCTCTGGGAGTGATAACAAAGGGTATGGTGTGTGTGTGTGTGTGTGAGTGTGAGTGTGTGTGTGGGGAGGGGGCTGTGGGGGGTTGTTTGCAGTGTCTTGAGCTCTGTGATTAGTTTTTTTGGGGATTCCTGCGTGTGTGGGGGGGTATGCGAGTGTGAATAGGGAGGGGTTGGGTCGGGTGTATGTGGGTGTGTGTGTGTCTCTTTTTCGATTTGTCTGCATCTTTTTGTGTCCGTGTGTATCTGCCTGTGTGTTAGCTTTGATAGTAAAAATGTGTACTTTTGGGGCTCCAGCAAGTGTGTTGTGTGTGCATTCCGGTAGTTATACTGGGAAGTATTTGCTGGTTGATACACTGTGTGTTTATGTGCGTGTGTGCGTTGGTATTTCGGTGCGTTAATGTGTATTTCTGTGGATTTGTTTTGGTATCTTTGTCTGTGTGGGTATTTCGGTGTGTTTATGTGTGTGCCCGATTCAACCCTCTAAGAAGCTTCTTATTATCGCACTGGCTGTGTGTGTTAATTGCCTATTTAGGCAGCATACTGGAAGTAAATGTGAGCGAGCTAGGCTTAGTGACACAGACTGGCAAAGTTATTTGGGGTAAGCTTTCATGTTCATAACCCCCCTCTTTTTAGTGTGTGAAATCCGTTCGCACACACCACGGATTTTTTCACACAAAGTCAGAAGCATATGCACGCACACAGGCATACAGACGCACACACACACGGAAACAAACACAGACGCATGGATACGCACACACATATTCGCTATTCTGTGGAGTGTAGAGCCTTTAGCATAAGTTTATGTAGATGTTGAATGCATCGCTGTATAGTGGTGTTTTGTTGGAATATGCCTATGTGTGTTGTGTGTCTATGCTTTTTGTGAGGGATTTGTGTGTGCGTGTGTGTGTGAGTGTGTATCTCTGTTTTCATCTGTTTCTGTGTGTGTGTATCAGCATATCTATGTATTTTTATCTATGTTTTTATGTGCTCCTCGGTATGTACCCTTGCCTACACTTGTGTGCGCATGCACACACACATGCTTTGGTATGTGCACCCAATTAGATCTGATTTCTGATGCTGCTCGCCTGTGTGTGTAGACGATCTGGCACCACTCTGTTGCTCAGTCAGTGAGTGTGTGGCTCGTTCGTAGCATTTTTTGGCTGCTGAAAGACGCGCATTTCCAATGTTAATTGCTGCCATCTTCTCGGTGTACGTACAGCCAAATACGCCCAGGTGACTAACAATCCCGAGATCGACGGGTGCATCAACGGTGTGCTGCTAGTCTGAAGAAGCCATAGTATATTCCCCTCTCCCTAAGAATGACTTTAAAGCTCGCAGAGGATGTCTTCAAGTCGTTAGACTATATAGCCTTTGTGTGCGTGAAGAGAGCGTACGCAGGTCGAAAGCTTCTCTTTAAGTAGCGTCTTCACCAGAGAAAACTGGAGATTTTGACGTTTTTTCTCTTGTTCAGGAGTGTATTTCCACGCACAGATAGATGCTCACACACACGCGCATATGGGGGGCACACACACAGTGTAGACACTATACACGCATACAGGCACGCAAATGGGCGCAGAGATATGCACACACACAAATACCCAGATGCATACACACACGCAGATATTAGTAGCTATCCTTACACAGCTATATACACCCACGTATACACACTCGCACACACATACCCACACACACCGCCACATATCTCCCGGCACCCTATACGTAAGGCAGCTGAAGGCGCTCCAACACACAAGGCTGGGGTGTGGCTCTTTTTGAGAAACTCCCAGCAAGAAGGCAAACAGTCGCTCAAGCTTCAATGAAGGCAATCGCACGCCTTCTCTCTGAGTAACAACTTCAAAGACTACACCAACAAGTTCTAAGGGGTGTGCACACACAACTTCAAGAGGAATTGGGTTTCTATGGTATAGTGTGTTGACTTAGGTGGTTTTTCGCATGCAAAAAGTTGCACGAGTGTGTGGTGTGTGTGTGTGTTTATCTGCACTCTAGAAAGGCGAGTAGAGGGTTAGTCTTGAGTGTGCTGTTCGCCCGATTTGCTTCCTCCCACATCTCTGGATGTGGCTCACATAGGGATAGATTAGGCGTGTCTGTATGTGTGTGTGGCAGCCATTTACTGCCTTTGTGCTGTTGGTCTTGTGTGTTTGGGAACATGCTGAAGAGGGAGGTGTTTTGGATGTGTGGGATCCTTGTGTGTACGTGTGAGAAGATACCAGCGAAGAGCAAGGCATCTTCGGGATATATGATCCTTATGTGTGAGTAAAATCCTACTGAAGATAGAGCTAGCTCCAGAGCATCACACTGTGTGTGTGCCCACCTTACAATAGTGGAACCTACCATACCTCAGGCCGTGTGTGTGCTGGAGATTTCTTTCCAGTTTGAAGTGGAATGAGCACGCACACAGGGTAATGGCAGGAGATAATACACTCACAGACCAGGATGCTCACCCCAAAGCAAACACCAGTATATACACACAATCAGATAAGTACACACACAAGCCATATACTGACATACGCAAGTACAATACGCATAGAAAGAAAGACGCACACATTTATTACGTGCAAAGCAATATATACACACGACACATACACACACCCATACCCACATGCACATCTACAGAAACCCACACACACACACACAGAGGACCCAGTTTTAGTCTTCCAGCTTCCAGTTAAGGTTTATGTCTCCCATGGAATACAAAGGAAGCTATGCATCACTGCGCTCTACACACAACACGCTACCTACTCAACAGTGCTTAGTCGTTTCACTTCGGCACCAAGGTATCTATCGTTCAACCAGTAAACACTGTATCATGCAACAGAAGCTACACACACACACGCAAGAGAAGCTACACACACAGACACAAGAGAAATGACAACCACACACACACAAAGATACCAATTACGTAGGAATTAACGCTAAAAGCCCAGAAAAAACACCCACTACAACCTATCAGCTATCTCTACTTTATAATCTTTCGCACACACACACACTTTACTCTATTGGGATGCTGTGATGGTCATCCTTCAATTTCTCCTGCTTAGGGACAGTAACACGCAATACACCATCCTCCATATTGGCCTTTATCATATCTTCTGTAGTACCCTTTGGAAGGGTCAAGGAGCGAAAGACAGAGCCTGAGCATCTCTCCTGAGAGAAAGCCAAGTGAGCATGAAGCTTGAAGGGGGTGGACGTACACTCAAATGGCTGAAGCGTGTGCAGGTAGGTACGAGAGCTAGCAATGAGTTGTGATGCTTGTGAAGGCTAGAAAGGCGCACACATACACAAATCTGCTTTTAAATCTGTAGACACCAGTTTCAAACTAAAAAATGTACATCTGTTTCAAACCACCACACACGCACATCCGTTTCAAACCACCACACGCATCAGTTTTAAACCAGCACACACACACATCTACCTCAAGCACGCGCACACAATTGCTTCCCATAACAACACCGCTCATCAGCTCTTCAAGTGTACATACATCCCTCTCCATCTCCTACCTGAAAGTAAGCTGTACCATCATTTTTCGTCCTCTCATAGTTATTCTCTCCATGAATTTGCAGCACAGAATCCTTCACTGAAACAGTAACATCCTCCTTCTTAATACCCGGCAAATCTGCACGGATGACATAGTTTTTTCCATCGTCAAACATATCGATACGAGGCACACACCCAAAGTGCCCTTCAAGGTGGCGGGTGGGGAGGCTTAGTATATCATGGGGGGGGAAGAAGGTGCTCAATATTTCGCTCTCCAAAGGAGAGCGAAAGAGGCTTCCTCTGCCCCCCAGAAAGTGGGGGAATCCATGCCTCATCATCATGTTATCTACCATCTGCTCTTCTCTGGAGATTGGTTGAATGAGCGATCTCGCTTGCTGAAGAGAGGGGGTTAGGGGGTTTGGAAGTGATGGGGGGTTAGGGGAAGGTGAGGGAGGTTTCGTAGTGGGGGCTGGCGGGGGTAGACGTGAACGGGGGGTGGAGGATTTGGTGAATGAGGTGAGGAAGTGGGGGGGCGTAAAATCATGAAGAGGAATAACAGAGCAAAGAAAAAGTCACAACTTGGGGGATACGAGGATTGGGTAGAGTGTGTGAAGAGCTTAGCTCTTAGTGGAGGGGGTGGATCCCGCTTAGTTCCTACAGAGTGAAGAGTAAGAAGAGCTTGAGGCTGCTTTGGTGAGTGTATGTACCTGTAAATCTGTGTGTGCGTGTGTGTGTTTGTGCGCGCCTCTCCTCTCTTTATCTCCTATTCAATAGGCTTAAAAGACACACATTTCTAAGAGGCTACATAGTAGGTGAGTGGGGAAGAAAGACCAGTGCGAAGCATCACTTTTCAATCTCCCTCCTCTTCCTCTAAAGAAGCATTCTGGAAAAACCCGTAGAAGCCACGAAAATCAGCGAAAAAAATATTTTCCGCACATACACGGTGGTAAACCTAGATTTCCGATGTTACAATCTCAAATTTTAAAAAAGATGCTACACTTAAGTTTCTACTCAGAAATAGAGGTCAGCACGCTGATAACACACACACCGCTAAAATCTGCAACACATAATACTGATTTCCTTTGCAAAATCTGAGATGCAAGAGCGTGAAAAGCCGCCTCAGATAAAAGTAGAAAGAATGGCACACACACACCGTTAAGGTATGCACAACACACGCATGGAAGGTGATACGAGACACACACAAAATTACACAACACGCACAAAATATTACACACATAAAGTTATACATATACAAAGCCACACACACATGAAACCACCACATACCCAGTAAATCCTCTAGTGTGCAGTTCACTTCAAAATAATACACACACTTACATCCTCAGGCTCTCTAAAGAAGAAACGACGGCCAGCCGACGGCCACCATCGCCAGTGTGAAGAGCCACCTTCATTTCCCGAATGAAGTACGGGGTTTTCACTCAAATCCGGGGCGTTTCCTGCTGATGCCCTGGAAATTGACTTATTGCTCTTATTCGCATCACTTCCATCCATTGTTAATAAATTCGCTTGAAGAGTAAGAAATGTCTAAAAAAACTGCTTTTTGTGGGTTTCCTAAAGAAACTTGAAAAAGGGAGATGAGGGAGGGTTGGAAGGAAAAGATACAAAGGGGGGGATGAGATACCAAGCAAAAAAAGGGAGAAATAGATGAAGAAGAGAGAAATTAAGTCAAAAATAAAAAAAAGAATCCAAGAAACAAAAAAAAATATCAAATTTTAAAAGTAGAGGAATTAGAAAAAAGAGTTTTAAAATATGTCGTGCCACTTCTTTCATTGCACACTCTTTCGCGGTGGTGATTTCTACGCGATTCTTGTGTGCGGGTATACCCGCTCTCGTGTGCGCATCTTGTAGTGGTTGAGGGCGTAGTCCAGGAGGGAGAGTAGCGTCTCTCATGATCTCGTATTGGCTCTTATTCGCTCTCACGAGCTCTCACACACACTCTCTCGCTCTCATGAGCTCTCGCACACACCGTCTCGCTCTTATTCGCTCTCACTTTTGGGCACTTTTCATTGGCGGAGAGGTGGGAAGGCTCGTGAACTTGCAAACTGCACGAGGGCGTGTTTGGCGCGTGGAGGTGTGTGATGGTGGGGGTGTGTGGTGTGTGTGTTTTTATGTGTGTGTGGTGTGTGTGTTTTTATGTGTGTGTGTGTGAGTGCGTTAGTATGCGTGTGTGTTATACGTGTTGGTGTATGTATGATGGTGTGTGTTGGTGTGTTTGTTTTATGTTTCGGATGCGTCAAAGTATGAGAAGCTAAGGAATTACGAAATAGCACACTCCCTCTATTATAAACTCCGAGGAGAGAGAGAAGATACCGCTGAGTTCCACTTCCAGAAAGCACAAAAACACGCACCCATAATCAGATATACAGCTACAGAGATAAGCAGATGCACACAAACAGAAACACATACTCACAAATACGACCACCCCCCACCTCCACCACCCCCCTTTCTCAAACATTTTCCTCCAGACAGAAAAATGGATACCGCCGAATCTGAAGCCGCAGAAGACGATGAAAAGCTGGAAAATCAGCGGTTTTTCTGCGATTCTGATATTGAGAAGGGGAAGAAGATGGTAGTTGATGCACTAGTAGATGAAAACTGTGAGTGTGATTCTAACAAAAAAAAAGAAGCAGGAAATTTGGTGTCCAACTCACAGAGCCCTTCAAATGCTGCCCCCTCTCTTTATTATTTAGCAGAGAGAGTCACCTCATTCCAGGAAGAAAACCCCGAAATTGCAAAAAATCTTCAAGAAGTTTGCCTCGAAGTTGAGAATTTTCAAGCGGGGAAAATGTCATTATCTGGCGATTTTGGCGTGGCTGCTTCGGTGAAGAAAACATCTTCTACAAAATTTGGAGAAATTCAAACAGAAAGCATCAAAGAGGGTGAGAAATTCGCAAAACATCAGCATCGAAAGCAGCGATTCTACTCTAAACAGCGCGTTTGCGAAGGAAAAGAAGTGCAGAAGATGATATCTACTACAGGTTCCACTTTTGCACCGAATTATTTGTGTCTATTTTATGAGGGTGTTTTGTAGGAGGAAGGATTAGATGCTTTAGTGGCTGCTTCAAGAAGAACAGCATATGTTATGTTTTTGCGGCGGAGTTACTACAAGTTCCCAGGATGATGGAGTTTTGTGAGGGCCGGGAAATTTGGTGGTTTTGGGGTAGTTTTGGATGTTTTTTGACAATTTTTGGCTGTTTTTGTGTGTTATTGGGTGGTATTTGGATGTTGCTTGCCAATTTTGGAGGGCTTTTTGGACGTTTTTTGGGTGGTTTTTGTTGCGTTTTGGTTTCTTTTTGGTGCGATTTGGTTGCTTTTTGATTATTTCCAAGGGTATTTTGAGCTGTTCTTGATGCTTTTTGGGCATTTTCTGACTATGTTTGACTTGCTTTCGACAATTTCGATGGTTTTTTGATGTTTCCTTGATTTTCCTACTTCATCCTCCCCTACTTCCTCTTCTACTTTCTCTTGCTTTTTAGATGCTAATGATACCCCGGATACTCCCAGCAAAAAAAATAACTTTCAAAAGAGCAGTTCCAACAGAAAAGCACGAAATATGCATGTGATTGACTCAAAGGAAGCACACATAGTCACTCCATTCTTGATACAATACCCTAAATACTCGGAGCCCAAGGTACCTACTTTTCTGTAGAATCTTGGCGTATCGTCATCAATGAAAACTTCTTCGACGCTGTTTTTACGGGCTTCTAGTGATGTTTTTGTATAGTGTTGTTTGGGGTGATACAAGGAAGATGGTTGTGTGTGTGTTGATTTCTAGATATGTGCGTGTGGCTTGCATTTAGTATACTCCTTAGATGTTTGTGTGTAGGTGTGTATGTGCGTGTGTGTGTGGCTATCTTCTTTTTTCCTTATGCTGGTGTGTGGCTGGTATGGAGTGCACTTTTTATATGTTTATGTGCATATGTGGTACTCTCTTTTCTCTTCTCTCTCAAAGCATTTGTGTCTGTGCGTGTGTGTGCTGTAGCTCTCCTATCGCTGTTTTCCTAGTCATTTCGTTGCACTACTGCTTCTCCTTCCTCGTAAAGTTATTTGATGAGAAAATGCTTTCAAAGGCTTTGTGTGTGTGCGTGTGTGGGTATCGGATCTTTCTTTTTCATGATTTCTTCAGTTTTCATCTTCTTCTGCAAGCTTTATTGACGTTTTTTATGATTTGTTCCCAGGAATTTAAGCTTTTTTTGGAATGATGACTTTCCGAATGTTAAGGCTGCGTTTATCTACTCTGTTAAATGCTTATAGTTGAGCGTATAATATAACACACACACTGAAGGGCTTAGAGACTTACTGTTTTGTTAGAGTGAAGAAACTGTCAAAAAGTAAAGTTTTCTTCTTTTCCTTCTTTTTAGAAAAACTTCAAAGGAAATAGGAGAAAGCCACAAACTTATCTGGATAAAGAGCACTTTGTTCAGGTGTGTGTGTGTGTGTGTGTGTGTGTGTGTGTGTGTGTGTGATTCTCATGCTCTGCGTGGTTTTTAGGTTGCCTGTTGCTGTAGTCAGCACTCGTTCGTTTCGAGGTTTTTGTATGAGTATTCCTCCTCTTCTTCCTCAGTCTTCTTGTATTGCTTCATCTTCTGCATTTTCCTCTTCTTCCTCTTCTCCCAGTTTTTCCGTCTTCATCTTCTCCTTTTTTTTGTCTTTATTTTTTTTATGATTCTTTTGCGTAGAACCTGCTCTTTTTCATGAAATTTCTGCGCTTTCCGTCGTTTCCTCTGTTTTCAGGCGAATTTTCGACTTTTTTTATATCCAGAAAACGAAAAGAGTGCAATCGCTGCTTCTCCAGATGCTTTGATAGGTAGGATGATTGCCTTTATAACTTCCATAAGGAAATTATGTGTGTTTAGAGGTGCTTTTCTGTGTGTGCAGATGTGCCTTTGTATGCGTGTGAGAAATCTAGCTGTACATACACCCGTGTTCTGTTTGCATAAGCGAACCCATATGTAAATATATGTCTGCATATATTCGCTTGTATTGCTATGTTTATGTGTTGCTGCTTGCACCTCATAGTGTGTGTGTCTGTATGTGTGTGTTTTGGTGTTTGCAGATTGGGCGAAGGTGGCTCGTGTAGATGTTATCTGCCCTGGGAGTGCACAAGCCAGCTGCCCTATATGTCTGGATGATATCCCACGTAACTGTTGAAGATTTTGACTTCTTATCCTCAAAGCGTACCACACACTTTCGTGTGTGTGTGGGCGTGTGTATGTGTAATGGCGTGTGTGTATGTGTAATGGCGTGTGTGTGTGTTTGTGGGTATTTATGTGTGGGTTCGTGTATGCTTGGGTATGTGTATGTGTGTGCGTGTTTTTGTATTGCGGGTGTGGGCATATGTGTCTTTGGGTGTGTGTGTGCGCATTTGATTGTACTTTATCCGTCGGTTTGTGTGCTTTTTTACCTGCTTTTTCGTATTTGTGTTGAGTTTAACTATACTTTGTGTGCGTGTTTGTATGTTCTTGTGTGTGTATACGCATTTTCTTGAGTGTGTGCAGGTGCGTTCTTGTCTGCTACGTGGGATGTGTGTGGGTGCTGCGATTTGTTGACTGCTACGGCTCATTGTGAAGAAGATTGTGTATCATTGCCCTCTCAACTTCTTCTTCTTTCCTTCAGTGGCCCCTCGAATTACAAAGTGTGGACATGGTGAGCTGCGCATAAAGTTGCACACACAAATTTTATATACACACAGTGCACTTAAACAAACACACACACACGGAGACACACATGGACACATAGATGCACGCACACCGAATACATACATAGACGCAAACATGCAGAGACACACGCAAATGTGCACACAGATGCACACACACACACACACACACACACACACACACACACACACACACACACTGAGACACAAAAACACGATTATTCACACAAATTCACACACACACATATATATATATAGTAGTTCACGGTGGTATGTGAGCTTTATATGGCTTTCATTACGAATTTTGTATGCACACGGCAGAATATTTTTAAGAAAGCCGACTGTATGTACACTCAGTGATGTTTTATTTGCGGTATGTGTATCTATCCTACTAACTTTTCTAGTTGTTTGTGTGTTAAAAGTAGGTGTATGAGTGTTAAACTCCTTTCCGTACAAAAAAGCTTGAAACTTTTGATTTTTCAGCGGAACTCTAGGGTTAATAGTATTCGCTTTGTTTAGTACTTTAGTGTGTGTGTGTGTGTGTGTGATTTTCTGTTGGTTTTTTTCTGTGATCATTTTCTATATATGTATGTGTCTGTGTAAACCCCTTTTCGTTGACTCTTGTGTGTGTGTGTGTGT
>JADHZB010001899.1:0-23784 GCA_015657535.1 Nephromyces sp. MM_2019
TCACTACCAGCTCCCGCAGAAGAACCCCATACATTATGAACCTTCTCTATTTTCACATTTTTAGAATTTTTTCCATTCTGATCAGTACCGTCGATATCAGCCTCAGAATCGCCAGGGGGTAGATATACGACCTGACCATCAGATAATTTCACGTATGAACAACGCGGTTTATCCACCATCTTTGAAGCTATCTAAAGCATCCTTCCCCGCCACTTCAGAGAGAAATATATTTGAAATGACGCTAAAAAAAATTTATCAGAATATATCAAAATCTACAAATAATAAAATACTCGTCTTTCAGAAACTCATTTAATCCATTAATGTGCGTACGTTGAATACAAAGATATACGTTATGCGCATACTCCAAAAGTTTGCACTCTATGTATTCAGCCGTCACTCTGCCAAGTTATAATACATTTCGTTAAGATATAAATGATACGATATTTCAGTCCTTAAGATGTATAAAAGTCCGCGGGTATCAAAAGTAAACAACTTTTTCATATATGGCAGGCAGTGGTATAAATATCTTTAAATTCTTTTCTATCACTAATAAGAATACTGTAGTTTTACAATACCATCTTAAGGCAGAAACACAGCTAGCGAGATATGGGGTGACATGGAAACAACTGCTATCTTCAAGGCAATCTGCTTCAATCACAAGGATACCATGAAGCGATTACGCAGTTGAGTACGTAGTTTTTGGGGCGCCTAGTGATACAGTAGCCTATGCATCTTAACTACTTCAAACTGTAGAGTAAAGGTAGAGTATTTAGCATGCAGTAAAGGTGCAGTGCGCTGCACAAAATAGAGGTAAAATATACCACACATCGTGTACAGAAGCCAAATTGTACAACTTGTACCCCAATATAGCCTTTGACTGTTGTATCACTCTGCCTTAATTTTTGAAGGGTAGGCTCTCGCGGCCTCGAAACTACCCTGGAAGTTTTCGTAACATCCATCAAACATGCTGCCGAAGCATCGCAGCATCATGCGTGATACCATACAAGCTCCAGTGCCATAGGATAGTATACGGGTTATGCAAGAGGGTTACATGCCAATGTGTCAATGTTATAAGCTTGATCATGCTATAACGGTTACAAAATAATTTTCCGTTTCTCATAAATGTTAGATAAACGCCATCGTGTTCCTTCTATCCAGCTACCCAAGACATTTTTCGAATTTTTTGTATGCACCGTCCCTTGTCACCCACACACCACATTAGTATCTCGTATTACCTCAATGCAACTGCGCATATCGCTCTGGTAAGCCTGCTACTGTTCAATTGCTGGCTTTATCCTAACGATAGGCAGATTACTACCGCGAGTAGTTTTGTTCTTCAATTGCTTTGTATCACTCTAATCAGAAGCTGTTCCCCCTTTCTATTTCCCGTTACCTGCACATCGGAACATACTGAGCTCCACTGCTTAGTCTCAAATCTTGCATGTGCGCATGTGATGGCGTAAACATGCATACATTCGCTTGCCAGCTAATATATCAGTGCGCACCGACGTATCCACGCAAATGCGTAGACAGGCTCATACGTGACGGGATGCACATGTATCTTTCCAGGACATAAACCGGGATACTCCCATATCTTCTGAGTTCTGTTAACAAAAAAGTCGTCAGAACGTGGGTAATTGCATTTTTTGTTGTCAATTCCTTAACTGCGTTGTGTACATTGTCAGTGTGGCAAATGCATATTGTTGGAAATACTTTGGCTTTGACATTTGATAGTAATTGTTGTCACTATGCTTGCGTGGAACTTGTCTATTTGCCAAAGTGAGTTTTTGAAGCATAATGCCGCACCCTTGCTGCTAGGGGAATCCCAGGGTAGAGTGTCTATACTTATTTCTTGAACTGAGTTTCACACTACTTTATATCACAATATGCGTCAAAGTTTGCAGTCCACTTTATATGCTTCAATTAACATGAAAGTGCTATGATATTAAAACTTCGTCTGTACTCATCTTCAGATGATGTCTCCTACGATATTTGTATATGCAGCTATAACTTTTTAATGGTCGTATCAATCGGGGGGTGTGTGTCGCGTACACTATCCCTCTCACAGTAAACTTCTAGACAATACCTATACTTAATAGTGTACTTTTACTCTTTTAAAAGGTAAGAAAAGCAGGTGTTTTGTTGATTTACTTCTCTATGACTAGGATTGGAAGGTGCCAATGAGTGAGAAAAGGGTGGCGTTGGTTATAAAGGGTTAATATAGGCGGAATAGTTTTTATGCTTGTGTTGGAGGAGTTTACTGTAACTTTTAAGAATTACAGTCCCGATTGAGGATAGATTTGAGCAGGTAGATCCATGCGATTTTGTAAATGCTTAGCATATGGTTAAGCTTCCTGTTGATACTTACGTTAAATTGCACTATATCGGATGTTATACAACAGATATATTTCCACCGTGGGTGCGAAATATTTTTAAGAGTTAATTTTTTATTTATAATTAGGCTTGACTCTGAGGTAGTTTCCGGTATTATAATGTACATTATCTTAATTTTCTCAGTTCAGTCATCTATAACTTATAATAGAGCTTGCTACATGATAAACTGCATGCTGATCACGGCTGGTACCTTACTAGCTCATAATTAATCTATTTTCTACACATGTACCTAGGATGTGTGAGGGTCCAGTACTGTATGCCGATTACCAATTAGTTTTTTTCATCAACGCTATAATTTGGGAGAAAATTTTGTCAGCCAATCTAACCAGTGGAGGATGAAGACCATAATATTGAATATTTCATTTATGGATTGATTTCATGCTATTCTTATCCTCGTATTGCTGAATCGGTACAATTTTTTAGCTATTTTGATGCCTGCTTTTACAGGCTCCTCTTAGGATGTATTTCCAGGATACCTCTTGACTCTTTGTCCTTATTAATATCGGAAAATTAATGATTTCTGCATAGAAATTTTATCTTTTCTGAGTAGGGGTCTATACCAGCAGTCGCTGCTCGATTATTTTTATGAAGGCTAATTTGGTACTAAAAAATGGGGTCAAATTTTACGGAATTCGGTGATCTTGTACTCTTGATAGGGGATCTTCACGTTCCGGATAGAGCTCCAGACTTGCCAGCATGCTTCAGGGAACTATTAAATACCGACAAAATACGCCATGTTCTTTGCACGGGTAACGTTGGGTCCCCAAAAATGGTTGACTATTTGAAAAAAATATCTAGCTCTGTACATTTTGTTAAGGGAGACATGGATGTTGATTTTGACTTTCCAGACTATAAACTTTTAAAATTAGGTAAGTATGAAAGATTGCTTAATTTACGAGCCAGTACTTACCTTATAGGGTCTAATAGCAAACAAATAGAATTTTGTGTGACTATTTTTATAATTTTGTTTACTGAGAAGGAGGAATTCTTATTGCTTTTGATATATTGCTTAAAGTACCTGATTTTGAGGTACTTGGATAAATTTGACAAGTAGGGTCTCTGCTTTTAATACTATCGGGATTATATTTTTGGCCTCAAATTGCTACACACTTTAGTAGCAAAGATTTCATGATTATATCGCAATTAGGATCTCAGTTAATATATTTTTGATACAGCATACACTACATCTCATAAAAAAATAGACTTGTAACTAATAATTTGTTTGATTTATGCTTAACCATTGAAAATAAAAACACGTCCAACTTTTGGACTGAACCCCCTTTAGATAGAGATGTTTTTGATGCAATTTAATTTCTCCAATTTGCAAATTGATGCGTATATGTTTTTAACGTTTTTTTTTTATTTGTTGAATGCTTAAGATAAAATGCTTTACCCATATGATCCGATGTGCCGAATCCTAAAATTAGTAGTACTAATAATTGTTTGTGTATCATTGGTTTAGGAGAAATTAAAGTCGGATTGATTCATGGGCATCAAATAGTACCTTGGGGTCAGAATGATGCCTTAATGAGCTTCCAGCGACGCTTAGACTGCGATATTTTAGTGTATGGCCATACGCACAAGAGCGTAGTTTTTGAGGTCGATGGAAAATACTTTATCAACCCTGGTTCAGCCACGGGTGCTCCTCAATCATATAGCTCTGATATAACTCCTAGTTTCATGCTTATGGCAATTGTGAACAACAGTGTAGTGTTGTATATCTATGAGGAAAACGAAGGAACTGCTCACGTGGTAATGAGCGACTTTAAGAAGGACCCGAAGCCATCCAGTTAAAATTATAATGTAATTATAGTCCTGCGTTTTGCGATCATTAAAACTTTGTTGAAGGTGCTGAATGAGCACTGAAATATGCAAGAGTGTTGAGGGGTGGCATGGAAATTTGTTAGTGTTTGAGACAACACTATTGAGCAGATTATTAAAGTATGATTAGTTTGAAATGCTACTAATTAAGGCTTAACAAGAAATTTACATTGTTATGTGGAAAAATTAATATATCTAGCATGTTTGTGTCGTTTTCTTTGTGCCTTGCTCTATAACTCCAACTATTTTGGTCAAAAAGAAGAAACTATAGTGCGGATGGAGCATGCTTTTGCTTCTGTTTCAACATATTAAGGATGAGCTACCAGAAAATTACCCTCATACATCTTACTTTGTAAAATTGAGCACTCGTGCTTATTAGCAATTCCTAAATTGAGTTAGTCTTCACGTTTCTTGCATGAATGAACAATAAGCTTTTTGAATTTAAATTGATTATTTCATGACGAATTAAGATGAGGAGAAAATTATAAAGTTTGAAACAAGGCAATTTCTGGATAAAGGAAAGTTTCCCTCGAAACCTATCCAAGGCTTTCTAGTAGCCTTAGGTATATCCCAATAGTAAATTGCTAACATTAGGGTGTTTTCTAATATTTTTGCTGTAGCAATTTTAACTTGCCTGTGAATCAACCTGCAGAGTTTCTAAGCGAAATGATATATAGCAGGTGGAAAGCTCACTTGGTTTCTACTGGGTAAACTTTGACCAATAAACGGAAATATTTCCGAGTTAGGATGGTTTCATAATATTCTCAGCGTGATGAAAGGTTGCTTTTGCATCTGATGGAAGAGATACGACGAAGCATTTTGAGCATTCTAATTGGATGGCGAAGTGATGCAGTTTTTTTAGGACTATGAAAGCTGCCGAGCTTAATGTAAAATGCTGCGTTTTAATGCTTCCTAAATATTGTTCGCTTGTAATGAAACAACTTCGCTATGATTGCTCATGTAGTTGAAACCGTTACAAGCATTATTTGAGGGGCTTCCACTAAAACGCCGAGTGTAATATGTTTAGGTCATTCCTTCACTATTCCCATTTTAATTGCAAGTATTACAGAGGAAACTGTAGCCTTAGAGCAACGGTTGAAAGGTGATGGCGCTTATTTTGTAGCTGACGAAGTGTAGTTTCTTTAATTATAAACTTTTCAATAAAAAATAGTTTAGGATTTCTGTTTATTATCGTGATGTAATATTTATTAACGAAGGTTTCGTTGCATGCAGTAGGCGTGGGAATTTTTTTTTTATTAGATGGTAAATTTTCGCGTTGTATCTGAGGAAGTATTGTTAATTTCTTATTTCGTGTTGCACATTTCACTCCTTTGCTCTAGCCCATCATATTCTAACAAGGCTTTCTAATTTTGTTGAAAATTTGCCTTATTGAAAAAAGCTTTTTCCCGGAGAAGCCTTGACAAGTTATGTAACTGAAGTTAAGGTTTGCCTTGTCGATTAAACTCTTAGTTGGTTCTAGTTCGATTCCTTTGAAATGACACTGCCGCCATTGAGTCTAAGTCTCCAACCTTTTTATACACCTCTTCGATCAAGGGCACACCACTTACTACCGTTCTGAAATATAAAAACAAGGGTGAAATCCTTGTATTTCTGAAGTAGACTGACAGTTGCACTCACACTTTTGTGCTTTTATCACTCTTGGGAAGCATGGATTAATGTAGCTGACCACATGCAGGGATAAATATTGCATTATCTGCTGAATTTGCAACAATTTTGGATGATTTAAAATTTGGTGCAATTTTCATGTACTCATCACGCAAGTGCTATGAAAGGTGACTAGGTTTTTTCCGCAGACCTGGCAGGGAAGCTACTAACAAAATCAAGCTAGCTGCTATTCCGCTTTGCATATAGCAATTCAACAAGATGCTAAACATACATTTTCAAGTTAATCTTCTGTTGCTTTTGTAATTTTTTTTCTGATAATGTTGAACTTTACACATAAATAATCATGCGATATATGTATCTGCACTAAGTTAGTTATTTATTACATACCGAACTATTCGATTGCGGTATAATATTTGAGCCGTACAGTTCTTTGGAGATTTTTTTGGGGAAGTATAACGATATGCTGCCATTGTGTTGAGACAACCACAGGCGAAAAACTAGAGTCGTAAGAATATGCTTGTAGGAACACGAAGCGTATGGAAGTATTCGATGCAGTGGATGTATATAGTGGGTTTGCCATCTAATGCTTAGCCAAGCATGATTTGTTTTTGTTTGAGCTGATTAAAATGGTCACTAAGCTATTGATTATTTTACATGACACGTACTTCTCATAGTAAAACCGATAAACCAGCCTCACAGTTGCAATTAGCAATGCGAAGGATACCGATAACAGTACCAGTTCCGACTTTAAGATGCTATCGGCTCTCTTCCCTGAAATAAGAATTGCCATAAACGTTGATGACATAAATGTAACCAAGTTCAAAATAAAGCTCCACAGCACCTTGTCCTGGTCCTTTCTAAGATAATTGATTGCTTGAGTCATGGAAATAAAACCATGGGTACCCCGGAGGGCTAAACCTATAAAAAAGACTACCACAGTCATTATGTCTTGCTCGGTAAAGGCACTCGAAAAATTTATAGTAGTTGCTTCTATTCATAGAGTGTGTCACATAGTGGCGCCAACATAAATGGGGCAAGTATTTTCATAGCAAAGTTATAACTACCTACGCCCTTTCTGAGGTGTCTGCTCTTTGAAGAGCTCACCCGATTCCATTACAATTCATGTGCTCTTCAAAAAAACTTGGCACTTGTAACATCATTCAGATCATTGCTTTTCTCATTAACTAACATGCCAAGAATCCGAGCTCTAATGCCGTCGCTGCTTCCCTTTTATATCGGCGTACATGCTTAGCACAAAAGTGGTATGCGCTTAGTTCTATGTTTTATCGTGGCCGATAATTGCTAGCATCATAGTGCAACTACTTCTAACAAATATTTCAGTTATCTTTCATATTGGCATGTTGTAACCACATTCAGAGCTGCTGCATATATTTTTATTGGAAGTACGCAAAAAGCTGCCCATAAAGGGCTCACAGTTAAGTTGAATCATTTAAAATGTTGGTTTGATGCATTACTATAAAGAAAAACTTACGAGACCCTCTACTGCGTATTACCACGAACAGCATAACACTTTATCTTCTTTGACATTTATCTCACTCATGACTCTCAGATTGCTTGAACTACAATGTAGTACTATATCAGAACTTGTTAGGAAAAACCAATATCCACCAAACCTATAGTTTCACGAGTGCTGCCTGATAGTAAAAGGCATAGCAGATGCTTTTCATCTAAGCATGGTCTTCATTACGCTGCTTCGATTGTTTTCTCGGACCTTGTATTTATCGTAGCATTTATTTTTACTGGCCCTTTACTACAGGGTTGTTTTATATATCGCTAATTTTTTCGTTTATAATGTGGAGAAAACTTGCGCAAGTATTGGCCTGGCAATTATTTCTACACTAAACATCATCAATAATGTCATTATAGGTGAATGCATTACATAAAATAGTTGTAAAGAAGAGACCCCACTATTACAAACTAAATACTTCATTGTATTGAGTTACGTAGGCAAATCTGGTTAATGTAATTTCCTTCTCATCAAGAAACTCATTATTTCTCTGAATAACCTTCCAGCCGTAATCGGATCCTTAGGATAAAAATATGTAAACTAGCTGCTTTTACAGATTTTCCTATGCACATTTTACATGTGTGGCAAATGAACATAAAACTACGAGGTACAACAATCAGAAAGTAGGATATCCATTGTATGTTTGTTTCTGTCATTTAGGCTATGGTGTGACGCAAGATTTATTTCAATGTATGATTTAACATATTCGACACTTCAATAACCTTTCACTTTGTTTACTGTACGCCACTATTTACCTATATGGCATCAAGGCCTTGCAGGTGACTTCATCATACTACATAGCCTTACTCTTTGATGACTATGGTCAGTAGCTGCGCACGAATATTCAACCTGAGTATTCGCTTTGGAAAAATCAGGATTTCAATAGCTGCATTATAACCAACTTAAAAAACGTAACCTTAGGTAAGTATGAAGTGGGGGAAAATGCCCCTGCAATAATGTCGAGGTACAACATAAGGATTTGCTGTTATTGAATTGATGATCCATCTTGTGGGTATAAACTAAATAAAAAGAAGTACGGGTTAAGCATCATTCCATCCCTTTATGAACATATTTTTGTTCTCTGCTAGCTCTCAGCATTTCCTAGATGCGTTGGGATCCACCATTCTAAGAATTGTTCGTATGCATTACACCATTTAGCACTTTCTAATGCCGAAGAAGGGTTATTATATTTCAGATACTCCATCCCCAGGTGCTACGTGTACGTATAGAGTGCAATTTGATATTCAACTTTTTAATAAGTATATATTTATTATAGTTATCGAAACAAGCAAATCTTGTTTTGTATTTTTCCCCCACATTGTTCAGTAAAAATTCCAGTCCTATACACTAAATTAATATAGGAGCTTCCGTATGAAAGCATGCATGGATGCTGGCATTCCTCTCACATTACTTGTGACGCTACTGTAACAATTGTTTACACACCTACTATCATGCATAGCCGAATTAGCATCTGCAGTCATTATTCGCATGCTATAATTAATCTGTTATGCCTTACATATATCTTTAATTCCTGAGCGACTGTGTTTATTTCTCGGAGCCATCGCCTATATACTCACCTGGTGCCAGAATGGATGAAAATCCAGCTCTTACTATTATAAAGACAGAAAGCACCAGAGTGGTTATTACGAGCAGCGCATAAATGGTACTGCTTACACATGATATATTGCGGCATGAATACGAGGACGCCAATTGGTGCGAGGAAAATCCCGCAATAACAGTAGCCTGAGTAGAAATTATCCAAAAATTTTGAGATAGCCAATCAAGCTCTTTTTTTCGTATCATCATATCTTCCTCGCTTAAACCGGTAACCAACGAGTTTTTTAGAATAGAAAGCATTTTTTGGCCACTGGAAGGAATAAGCGAAAGTGCTCTACAATACTTCCGTAATGCATCCAACGAAAGGAGCTCAGTTGATGAAGATAAATAACCAGATATTGTTTTATGAAATTTAAAATAAGCTTGTAATTCCTACAAAAAATATTCCGTGGCTTATGAACAACCGCTCTGTTTAAAAGGATGTTTGTAGGGATCAATGAAGATAATGAGTCACGAGAGAATGGACCGCAGACTAGGCAGGGAGTCAAGTAAAAAATTTACTTAACATTGCAAGCACTAGCATATCAATTTTTTTGCTCGGAAGTTGTGATACCACAGAAATAGCCATATAATATACCAGCACTTCAAGTACTGCAGCAGATTCATTGCCGGGGACTAAATTGATATCGGACTAATTCTATATCAGCTAATAACATGGGCTTTTATCATAAGATTCCATGCAGTTCGTTGCTCGAGATAACATGGTATTACGTGACTCATGCCAATGTCCAGCGGTGGCAGATTTTTTGTTTTTGGTACTCTGCTATAGGATGGGATCGTTTAATAGAAACAGAAATACTCTACTTACCATTACTGCCCGATGTTTCCTGCAAGTTTAAGCAAAATCCTGCTATTCACTATATTGATACCCGTTGGTAGCTCGAAGAATAAATTTCGTCAAATGATTTGTTGCATACTACTGCTATTCCTATAAAAAGCCTTCGATAAAAGTAGAGCAAGTGAAATGAATCCCAAATATATAGCAGTAAGAGTGAGCATCCTCAACCTAAGTCCTTCAGGCTAGTGCGTCAAGCATGCCAACGAAGTGGCTAGAAGATTAGCTTATTGTTCAATATTCATCCACTCCAGGAGTTGCAGTACTGAACAGTCATTCTACAGTTATCGTTGCATGACTTAGGTATATGCTGTTCGCTGACGCTACAAAAGTGTAAGATCCAAAGACCATAGCAGGTAATATGCTGGGTTAGCCCCATAAAATGTACGACTTTCTCCGGTATTATTAAATAAGTTTAACCCAAAGATATTTTAACATAAAGTTATCCAAAGATATTTAACAAAATATAATAATTAGAAAGTAATTTGCTTAAGTTTCGATACTCGTATATTACACTTGTTTTAAAGGGTATGGTTAGCCTCAACCCGAAGAATCAACGCTGAATTTACGACATAGCCATGATATCTACCTGATGACAATGCGCAGACTACTGCCAGGCCGAGTTATTTTGTTATCAGGAAGCCTCTGCACCTCGAAGTATCATGATACGATATTTATCGTAATTTCAAATATCGTGGAATCATTAGTTCAACTACATCAGTTATTAAGGTCAGTTGTAAGCGAGAAGGGATCATAACAATAAAATTGTGGAAAAAAACCCTAAAAAGTTTCTCGTTTCCTGAATACGAGTTTTTTCGTGCGCAACCTGCTCTTTAAGAGGCTTGATGAAGAAGCTGCCTACTTGAAATTTAGAGTTAAAAAAGTTCCAAATGTAGCATTATGCATATGAAGCTAGAGAATAAAAGTCTTCCTAAAACCATTAGGCGCCAAGGTAGACTTAGTTGGGGGCGGCAGATAAATAGCAATTTATAGGTCTGCCTATCTTCTGTGGTATACGGGGAGATGCGGTGTGAAGGATATGAGTAAGACGCTACTGCAGGGAATTATCGGCTATATGAAAGGAGTTAAGAAAGAGGCTGGTAAATACTGGTGTACTAATGAGAAAATACCTCAAGTATGGAACCTTAAAAGAAATTAGGATTTCAGTAGTGAAGTAGCTGTTGGAAGAACTGAAAAAGACCATTAAAATAGAGTATTTTCCGCGGCTTTAAAACTCGCAAATTCATCGTTCTGGCACACCTTAATGTGTACCTCGCTCTCAAAAAATGCGTGCACGGCACATTCGATAAATCGCGGTCTGTGCGAGTAAATAACAGCGCTGCATAGCAGCTGAAGCACGCAAACTACCTGCAACCTCGCTGAGTCAACCAAGCAGTGATTTCCTGTGCATGATCTTCGATACACAACAAGTTATTAAAAAAATGAAATTGCTTGGAAAATATATATCATGCGTAATTCATAATGCATAGCATCCGTTCGTGACCATGCGGGAAAAGCGCGCGTAAAGCATGCTCTCTCAATAGCTGCCAATAGAAATAACGTTAAGTCAAGGAAGTTTGACAGTGCTGGAACCTATCATTCTATATGAAACTCTATGCATCCCGCTGGAGGTCGTTGCCACAAAATCTTCCTTTCAGTAGTGAAGAGATCTCAGCCCAATCACGAAAAGAGTTACCTATACTGCCACTCACAGGAAGCTCCATCAAGTGGCTTGCAAAGGGATCGCAGGAAAAAAAATTTCGTTTAAACGAAGCTTCTGCTTGAGAAATATCTTCCGGTGAAGTTTGCGAACAAGCACCCTTCAGAAAATCTGAGTTATTATCCTGAGAATCACGTTTACGCCGCGCTTGACTCTCAGTAGAGTTAGTAAGCCACAACCTTGAAATTTCCTCGGTAGCATATCTAAGCTGAAGCTGCAGATGTTCGATATCCTGCATATACTTGCTACACTTATCACAACCATTTCCTGCAGAAGGTGATGTGCACATTACAGTTTCCCCTCCTACTAAAGACGAATTTTGTAGACAAAGCAAAAAATTTCCTAGTCCTTCACCTGATGATAGCTCCCGCTTAGTCAAACAGCGGTGGATTAGCTCCCGAGCTGGTAGCCTTACATGATCAAATGCCTCTGAATTACCTTTTTTGAGTGTGTCGTTAATTAATTTAGAAGCTTGGTATGATAAGGTACTGTTGACTTCATTTTCGCTAGCTTCTTCGCACTGAAAAAGTAGGAAGTAGGGCGTCGATGAACGATATAAAACAAGAATTATTGCAACTGCAGATGAAAACTGGCTAATGAATGTATTAAATGAACTGCTGCGGGATTCAAAAAATACAATGCTAATTGCGAAAAAAATCCTCTGCAGCTGGACGTATCATTTAAACCTGATCACCCAGTAACGACATCTCTAGAATAGGTAAACTTTTATACATTACAGCATGCCCTTCAACTGATAACACAGTTGAATACCCTTACCGCAGCATATCATGGGATGATAAATGCAAGGTGGATAAAGCGTATGATTTAGCAGACATTTGTTGGCCCTAAGATATATTAAAAAATAGGAACGAACCTCTTCGTTTCTTCGTAACTTTGGAGTCCTCGAAGGCTGCAACCCGTCCAGCCATTGAAGCTCTAGGTATCGCGGAGGGCAATCATTCCCAAAGAGGCCCTCTGCAACCATCTTATCAGCGTCCTCATCATTAGGGTTAACGGGAAAAACATGAAAACTATCAGCGTCAATGTGCCTGAATTGTGCATTGTCGGAAGATAGATTACTAGTGGCTTCGGCCAAAAAGGTTGACACTGATTCCGCTACTCCCGCGCAGTTTATCGCACTTGGCGTAAATCGCATATCTGCCCTGTCGCAGTTTTGGACTGTACCACGGGCTTCATTGGCTACACTGTTCCACCTTTCGTCAGATAACTGCCTAAAAGGAATGTTTGGGTAGCCATTGTAATGCATATCTTTTTTTATGGGCAGCGAATTTTTCCACAGGGGTGTGGCACAAGTATGGGCATCAGCAAAGCTACTGTTACCATTGCTATTCTGCTCCTCCGCACTTAAGCTATCCAATAAGAATTGTGTTAAGGTGTTGATATCATCCTTGGATGATATGAGATGGTCTTCCGAAGGCACTGATAGGTTAGAGATATAGCTGGCGTTTTCACTTTCGGAAATGCGAGTGGACGATGAAAAAGAACCAAGCCCTGCTAATACTGGCATCTTTTTAGTCAACAAAGGAACCATGTTCACTGCGTTGGACGAAGGTGGCATGACTTCTTGAATTCCGGTAAAAGATGTCATTTTGTTTAAACCCATAGAATCGTTGGATAAAATTGCTTTGCTCTTCCGAATTTTTAAGATACCCTCAACCTTATGTCTTATTTCTTTATCCGCCTTCTTATGTGCGAGCAGAATTTCGTCGACCCTCGACCTCCAGCCTTTCCAATGTGCTTCCCAGTGCTGCCATAGCATTTCTGCTACACCTTTATCATTTGCATCGTGATAAAAGGCGCACTTATGAAGATATTCGCACGTCTTATTCTTCGCCATTTGGCATGCCTGAGATTTGTAGACCATTGGGTGGAATATTTTCTCTAATTTTGAATGCGCCAAGGGACACCTTCCATCATTACATTTTCGAAGCTCCGGGCAGTCGACAGGAATATAGAAATACTCATAAGTATCACGCCGATCAAATTTCTGCACCTCGAATGGGAAGCTCCTTGCATGATCAAACGACTTCATCACCGGCTTACCGGCGTTGAACATATGCATTGTGTTGACAAAGAATGAAACTAGTAAATAAATAGTTTTACAAACCTAGGCTTTTCTTTCGTCAAATATGGGAAACACGATCATGCAGCTAAGATATACATATAATTTTGAGGAATCAATTCATAATAAACGCTTGGCGAAGCAGCCCATTAATATGGGACATTATGGCGAGTGCAGATATTCGAGATTAGCTAGATACGGCAATAGGTGAAAAATTTATGTTGTGTATAAAATTAGTTCAGGAAAATTTTGATCCTATTCTATCGGATTGAGATGCTAGGCAAAAACCCTACGTACGCTCTTAATATCATGAGCTGGTGGGTAAAAATTTATTTATCAGGAATTTTTTTCTAGCAGTACATTTAACTGTTGAAATACGAAAGTCAAGCACCTATATTCAACTTAAATGAAAAATCGAATCTATCATCTGCTCTTTAATGATGCCTATACTAACATTGCGAGTCACGACTTAGTTGCAAAAATTTCCAAATATATGCATATAGAAAGCATAGCGAATAATACTTTGTGGTTTTACTCACTTTATTGCATATTTTGTACCTTCGGTATTTCATTTATTATAAAATATGTTGTAAGGCGTTTTAATCCTTTTATTATACTTTCAAAAATGACAACAAATTAAACTATATCTACGCTGCTATGATGCTAGTCAGATATTTTCAAATAAAAATTTGACTCGAATACAACGAATAAAATTGTTGTATAATTAAAAATCTAATGAAACTATCCGTGCAGACAAATTAATTAAACCCTAGTCCGTGAGGAAATTTAGTAAAAAGAAAAACATTAAAAATTATGAACTGAATTGATATATTTGTATTAAGATAATAATTATAATATACTTTGAAAATGTAAAAGATTAGGTTACTCTTTACTTCTAGAGGTCGTTGTCTGTCTTTCGAAACGTTAGCAGTATTCAAAAGTGGAAATATCAAGACCTGCTGCAAAATATGCTGGTATTTTTGTGTCATCTTAGAAAACAAATGTAAACCAGAAGTGAGCTTTATGTAAATTTGCTGTAGTTAGACCAACCAACAAACCTCTGTGATCAGCTTACTTTATGATGCACGTCTAATATTTAGATATACTCGAGTACAGTAGGTGCTACCCACATGATATTTCAGACTATTTCTTTCTATCTATTGCAGCTTCTCAATACAGAAGTCAAAATATTGCGTTAAAATTAGCAAGTACGGGTAACGGCCGTAGAATCAAATTGGCAGCTAGTTATTTCCTAGCATAAACGTAGCACTGCAACAATCGTGAATGCTATTCACACCTAAAAACCTACATGAGTTAGAGGGCAAACTATACGCAAATACTTGCAACAAATACCTAGAAGGAGCAAACGAACCTGTTAAACTGTTGTACACTAGCAAAACATGCTCGGAAAACCTAGAAATAAAAAAATTTGTTTGGGTCAGAAACTACCCCAGTTAAATCTCCGCCATTGCCAAGCAATTTGCCGATAATAATTTTCGCTTTTGTTATGTTGCCTCACTTACTAAACTTGACTAGAAGGCTACTTAAATTAACTGAGGCCTACATAGCAAAGTGAGAAAATTCAGTTTCTAAAACAATACAATACTATACGTACTGGAGATAAAGAATGAAAGATATGAGTGGTTTCGTGGCCAATCAGCATAAGGTTATTATGGCATATATTAATTACCCTAGTGACAGTGCTAACAAAGAATAGTTGTAAACCATAAGCCGTGAAACACTTGGGCTTTGAAGCAAAGTAAGATATCATAAACGTAGCATCCCAAGCAATAATTTCGTAAAGCCGTGGCTTGCAGGAACTGAATGATCGCAGGTTTCTACGTAGTATGGTATCTTATAACCCCTTGCACGTAATCAGCTTAATGAAATATGGCTCATTTTCGGGATGCTATTGAATGAGGCCGTGATTTAATATATTTAAACATTTCGTTAAAGGAAGTAGCTAATCTTTGTTCAAAAAATTTAACGGCCGCGCACACATGTATTCATTTAAATTCTTAATAGCTGCCAAAAAAAATCCCTGAAATAACAATAGAATTTATAGAAAACTCTGCACCGGCGCAATGGCTAGCGTAACTCTGCTAGCTTCATGCTCGATAGAACCTCACAAAATAGTTTGTATGCTACTGGTATGCTTCAACCATATTCTCAGATTACATCTACGCTGAAACAACCACCTAAATAAAATGTGAAGTCTAATAAAAAGCTATTTGCTGGCAAAGAGAAGGCTGCTGGCACGCATAACATTATATTGAAAGCTAGCCCTACTTTCAAGTAAAGAAGTGGCGTACTAACGTAGGACTCCTGTGCTATGGGGGCCTCAAGGCGTATTCGTGCCAATTGCTATAGCGCATCTAGGCTTGGGGTATGCGCAGTTATTACTATGGCATAAAAAAAAGTGCCGTGAAGCATCTGCTATCAGTTCGGGCATTCAAGCAGTTATGGCCCTGCTTAAAAAATTTGTTTCAACAGTGAGAAATGCCCAAAACAATGATCGCTGGGGGTAATACGCGTTATGGTACCCTGCTCCTTGTTAACTAGCTAGCCCAGATGAAAGGAGGTTCAGAGAGGAATCAATACGGAGCACACAATTGCACATGATATAAGGAAGTAATCAAATGCGATTATAAACAAATAACTATCAAATACTTGATGAGCATAACAAATGAAAATCCATCATGGGTGATATTCGAACAGTATATTGCGGGTAAATCAATATAGCCTTCTGATATAAGCCCCTCAGTATCACCTCTCCCCTCATGGAACTATTCCTATGGTAGCATAACCTTGGCGTTTGTAGGCTAGGCGCACATTGGCTTCGCTCATGAAGCAGTGCAAGTTGGCTCATTTCAAGCATCAAAGCCATCTCATGCAGTAGGACGCAAACGTGATTTTTAAGAATTTATTCCTTCCTGGTCTATCTATAAGGCAAGCAAGGCGAGTATATGCAGTGCAATATAGCGATGTACCCGCACTTGCTAGAAGTACAAGTTTCGTGTAAAGTGCTTGAACGTTAGGGTGGGATGAATATTAAGAAAGTTGAAAAGCATCATAAAACCAAATGCAAGGTAGTCAGCGTTATAGCTCTGAACGATACTGTCTGCTCGCACTTCTAGCCGGTCTGTCCGCTGAGCTAACAACATGTGTGTATCATCGAATGGAAACCACAACCATAAGAGCAACCACGGAGGAAAATTCAATAGCACAAATGCTTAAACTAATGACAGTTATAACAGTGATGTTATCACGAGATTGCTAGAAGGAAAACTGTTCGTAGCCAGGCGCATCAACCCTGCTCGACAACTCTCGCCGGCAAGACCGCGTTTCACTTTCATAAAGGGAAATCGATGAGTTACAGCCTACCGATACTGCCATAAAACAGCAATAGGGGCATCAGCGAATCACTTACCGTAGCGAAAGTGCTTATAAACCTCAGTAGTTTGCATGGTGAAGCATTCATCGGTCGGGCCCCTACGCTTGTCTAGTTTAATGCATTCACCCACGATACAAACTATCACCATACTGTTAGTCCGTGTCAGAGTTGGCGGCAAACATAGCTGGAAAGAAACTGAATCTTACAAGAGGCTATTGCATACAGTGGGAAGAAAACCTCTAGCTTTGGCTCCATTGATGGAGATGCTATCGGCGAAGCTGCATCAGTATGTAACAGGCGTGGACTATCGCTAGCGTGTTCGCACAAATTCGTCTAAGACCACTGAGAGCTCCTCCCTCGTACGCTCATGTATCGCGCCTACCGCTCAGGTGTATACCTGCGTATGCAATGACTGCTTTAAGAAAATGTTTACCGTCATGATCACCATAGATACCCAAATTATTGAAATTTAACGTAGCGCAGGTAGGCTTAAAGATGTAAAAAACAAGAGAGGAATCATAAACTACTTTGCTTCTACTTATTGTAACTGGTTAAGCAACAAGAGGACAAGCTAGTTGCCTATAGTTGCCATCGCAGTTTGTCGAGATTGTTTTGCCAGAGGTGGTCCCCTAGCAGTATACGCTACGTGCTATGCAAAAAGAAACCAACCGGAAACGAAGATTCCTGCTAGTGCAACTGCCCACAACCCCTCGTAGATAAGTTAACACTATGCCTGATAGGTTGATAACACAAAAGTAGATTCTGCGCATAGGTCTGGTAGTGTTTTACTGAATGAAATTCAGGAATAGATAGTTATGGTGGAATATTGCAACAAGCATCGTATGAGCAGCTAACGGCACATTCTGTTGCATTTATGTCCGCCATGGTGGCAAATGGGGTGCTGATACTTGCTGTGAAATTGTGCAGATAATGAATCAATGTTGGACAACAAGAAACACTGAATCAGACAAAACAGTAATGGAACGAACAGCTGTTCCAAGGCCCAGAGTTACAATGTTTAGCACAGCACATGTACATGCTTGCCTATCATTTTCCTGTAGTAAAATGTGTTTTTTACCTATAAAACATAATGGTTACAGCGAGCATATAGCGCTTACTTATTTACAAAGGCCCTTTATTATTTAGATATACCTTGTAATAAAGCGTATGGCATATTTTTGTTTTGGCGGTGCCTAGCTTAGGTGGCACGTTGACGGTGACTTTTCATATCTAAAAGAAGCGTTGCCGAAGCTCTCATTCGGAAATAAACGGCAGAGGATATTCGGCAATTACGCAAAAATGGAGTGTAGCACTCTTTAGGGCATTTTTCGCTTTTTTAAGGTGGTGTCATGACTTGCATAGGCGACAGTGTATTACAGCTGCAAGCAAAAAGTTGTTACTAGTGTCCAAAATGAGGGCCTTGTGTTCCTACTAAGCCTAATTGATAAGGATTGCGCTGACTTATGCGCTATTAATTAGCTGCGCAACAAAGTTGTTAGACTGAAACGTAGCCCACTCTTGGACGATAAACGAGGTAATTGCCGAGATTAGTTTGGAAACAAGCCTGCCGTCCGCTCTATTGCTTTGTTCTTATGCAACGTTACATGCAATGTGAATTTTGTTGCGGAAATAGTTGTGAATACTACTCGGAGCTATTCACGGTATACGGGGACTTATCGTTGGTTACCAAAAGGAGGCACACAATTATTTATCATCAAACAATACAGTAAAATGGCTACCTTTTATAGTGGCATGATATAGCAATTTTAAACAGTAGCGAAACGCCAACATACTACGATGCTCAATCGGCTTAGTGGTAATAGTAGCAATTTCAGCGAATATGCCATGGATGCAGGTTATCAGCGTTCTGTGAACTATAGGTACCCTTCAACTACCTCAAAAATATTAAAGGTAAAGGCTACTCTTCCCATCTGTCAATTAAGTTTGCAAAGACTTGCTAGAAATATTGCTTGAAAGATATGGCATAATAATTTAACTATTTCCAGGAAAATCAATTATGTAATTATCTTAATCCAGTATCAGAAAAGTCTTCTATAGTTGGAAGGCCGTCTTTGGTGATGGCTAGGGCTCTCATAAGGGGCTAAAGTTCTCCCAAACAAACTTCGTAATATCCAAGTTGCCTGGTAATAGTAAGACTTACTAAAACGACATCAGAAAGCTGGCTGTCCCTGAAAATCATTTTTGTGAGCATATAATCTAATACGAAGTAAATTAGGCATACAGAATAGCTTTCACTTCGTGGGCCACCAACTCTGCATAATTAATAATGTCAATCCTGGAAGTACTTAACGGTACAGTAACACTTCCACACCTGTGGGTGCCCTTGAAAAAGCCCCCTCTTTGACCAGTCTTTTTTCCAAGAAAGATGTCTCCTTCCGGTAAGAAACTGTAAGTTCATATTGTTATGTATCTCTATCTCTAGCCTAGCCACGACTGATAAGTTTTCTGTTTACTTGCTCCTGATTCAGTTATTCCGAAAGCTCCTAAAATAAATAAATGCTTAGATCACTAGATTGAACTTTTGATTATATGTTAATCCGGTGTTTTTAAGGCGCTTCATGTACTTTCTATAGGCAGGAATCCATTTTGTACTACCTCTCTGAAGTATTTTATTCTCAAAGCGGTCAATGATTGTGTTGCCGAACTCGGATAGTTCAAAGCTCGTGTTTGCTTGCCTACCCAGCTATTCGCCATAAGTCATGAGCATCCAGTAAGCCCAAAACACCTGATGAAATCATAACCAACAATAGTGGTATCGATTTAAACAGGATTTTATCCATTTTAGTAGTGAGTAAATGGAGAGGTCGTAATGAAATGCAAAAGTGCCTCTGAAAAATGATACTAAAAATGGTAGTTGATAAGCATGCAGAATTGCAAGGATACTATCCCATAAATATACTAGGTTAAAGCCCCCTCCACGGTTAGATTAGTAATGTAAAAGCTCTTAAATTACAAAAGTAGAGTCGCCTGGATACGCGCTTTGCACTTCTGGTAAGTGGGTACGTTAAGAGTATGTACACTTTGCATATACGCCGTTTGTGTCTAAAATATCTTTTGCTTCAAGATTTAGAAGCAATTTTTTGGAATTAAATTTATGAATGTTTTTTTAACCAAAAATTCCGGAACATGATATATAGAACCAGCATTAGTAGATCTTAGTGCAGCTAAGAGTAACTCAAATGATGAGAATATGATGTATCCAATGACATTTATTAACCAAAAAATCACATCCAATGTTCGTGTGATTAAAAGATTATATATTTTTTTTTATTTTTAGAGATACCAACTATACCAATAATCTATCTCATGAGTAAAGGAAATTATTATTGAAAGAAGATGGCCCGTGTAGTTTATTCCGAAAAAATTTGCGATTTGATAATATATGCATGCAATATTGTCAAAAAGAAATCCTCGAATGATTCATGTCAAAGAATTTTTTTGTACCAGCTACACTTTGAGTCACGTATAGTATACTTAGTTCAGAAAACCTAGTGAGCAGCAGCGGCAGATGCTAATTTTGATTTTAATTCAGACTTAGCTATGCTAAACTGCGCTACAATGGATATTTATGATTCTAGGGAGAATTTTACTTTGATTTGACTGGCCTCACGCTTTGTGTCGAGCGTTGTGGTATAAAACTTTTTATTAAGAGTAATGCTCTATTGCTTCTTTCTGATTCTGTTAGATGGTTAGGCGACCACTTATGTCACTCCTGCCTGTACGCATTGTTGCAATGGGCGTACCAACTAATATATGATAAATTGCGAAGAGGCAAACAAATGATTTCGAGCTGCAAACTGATAGGCGGTATATCAGTAACTCCATAAGAGCAATAGCAGCCTTGATATATGACGTTTAATTTTAGCAGGCATTTATTAATTTCTACAAAGCTTGCTGGGTAGCATCTGAGGGTTAAGGCGCTTTATCGAACTCAGCCACTCATGCGTAATATCCACTAATATCTTGTCTGCTCTCCTTATGCTCCAGTATTCTAGCCTTAAGTTTCCTTGTTGAGGCTACTTAGACAGCCTGGTATTCATGTCAAACATTGGAGTTTGCTTACATAACGTTTTTTAGGGTATATATCCCTACTTTGATGCCTTTGAGGTGTGCGGTGAAAACAATTCAAGCTAAGGTCTTTTATCACTTTTCAAAAGTTTCAGAAACTAGAGAAACGCAGCAAAAAAACTTGCTCTTGCTCCGTTTCGCTTTAATATAGAAGTCATTGTGCTATAACCTGATTTTCAAAACAAAAATTTTACAAAAGCTTAAGAATTGCGTAGCGTAGAAATGTAGCTACAGCTGCAACGGTTTGTAATGGGTATGATAATTTTGTATTTAGGTCACTGCCTACAAGATCATCGTTCACGAGACACCTTGCTGTGTCCTAGCCGCGCTTACGCATGACGTGTCGCTGTTATAGGGGTATACACGGCTTCTGTCTGCAGTGTTAAACCTCTTTTGAAGCAGCTGCATGAAGCAGGACACACAACTTTCAACTTCCAGATTGCTTCTAGCGGAATTATTTTCATGAATGAAGCGTCAGGCGCTTATTCTTCCACAAATTTCGTGGTACCCCGTGTATGAAATTGCCAACAAGACGCTGCTTGCGAGTATTTAAGCCAACTTTGTAATTTTATCCGATTATATAACTTCACAGTTAGAACGAGCATTTGGCATGGAAAACTTGAAGAAGGCGCCACCTCCCTACATCGCGCGGTATCCATGCCTCCATCTTCTTGAAGTTACGGAACGCCTGCGGTTTTTCATTTTGCATTGAGAGTTGAAGTCTTTCTTGATTTTTTTTAGGCGAATCTAAGCTTGTCTCATATCGTTTGCTTCCCTTATAGTATCCGTGTGGGTACTCGTATGCCGTGGTACGAATTTCATCTTCTGTTTACTCATCATTGATATTAGCTTCATCCCCCCTATGGAAATTTGAGATAAGCGATTTAGAGTATCACTTGTGTGTTCTTCTGTTATAAGCACAGATTGAGGAGTGTTAACCACATTTCTTGTTCAATGAACTCCTTCTGTTGTTAGACGAGTGCTGGGACGATGTCTTTCGGACTACATTGGAAAGAATGTGCGAGTAGTGGGCGAAGTGCTCTCCGCTCAAGATTCCGCGATTACTCTTAAAACATCAGATGGTCAGTTTTTGTCAACTCTTAACTTTGCTATTTTCTGATCGTGGCAAGTTTTTACCATGCGAGCTTGACAATGCCATGTTACTCTTAAACATTCTGCTTACTTGTTTTTTCTATCAAAAATGTTGTTTTTATGCCTATAGGAATGCTCATGCTTGCATGCCCAGTTATGAACCGCGGTGGAATGTGAATAGAATGAAATGATGTTCAATAGCATATTGAGTTGACGCCATTTGGCAATCTAGATGAAGATATCTCTTATTTTTAACAGAAATTCTTTCAGCCTGATCAGGCACTTCTTACACAAGTTTTAGCGTTAATCGTACAGATAAGCTTTTGTTGCTCGATGTTTTTACCGTGCCTTTGAGTATTTTTTAGGCGAGTTAGTGCAGTTTGACCTGACTGAAGAGCTACCAATTTGCAAGTATGTGGAAATTATGGGGCAGGTAACGTGCTCAATTAATTTTTCCTGAAAACTCTCTTATGCGATTACAAACATCCGCGTGAACCTTCCAGTCAGCATTTTATTTTATCACAGCGGTGACTAGCTTGATGCTTGCCTTTGGAGTTTTGAGAAGTTCCGTAATGCCATTGCAGTAGTGTTTTATTTTAATTGGAATGAATGTAAACAAGTGCACTACATGAGCGAGTAAGTGCAGTTGTAAATTTTTGTAGATCAAATTCGAAGCTTATAAGAAATTTCGATTGTAGAAAAAAATCACTAACACTAAGCATCATTATTATATCTGAATAATGATCTTCCTGCTTCATTTTCCAGGTTTATGATGACCGTTCTATTACGCAAACTGGGCCACTGTTCGAGCTCGGAGAAAATATAGGTATCCAATATTAGTGTGTGTGTAGTGTATCTGGATGGATAATATTTTTTGACAAAATTTCGTGGTTTAAATGTAAAATTGCTAATATTACTCTGTTTTTGCCGTTGTCCATTTCGCATGTTTCTTGAAGCATTTGTCTTTGTTTATACGAATATGCGTTGAGTATGGGGCAAGCCTATCGCAGCTTCATGCGAGAAGAGTGGGCTTATGCTGTGCGTCTAGTTATATATGTAGTTAATTTTCAAGAATATTTGGCTGGAGCTGCCGCGCGCTGCGCTGCTAAATTTTTTAAGGATCCGAAATTGTTGGTTATATGAATATATTCAACCCGTACTTCCCATCTTGAAATTTTCTACCGGTTAGTTCTCATTATTTGCAGACCTACAATTGATTAATCGTACCATCCTATGTACGATGCACCCTGAATATAACGGATTCTTCAATCCCACAGAGAGTTCTTTGGAATAGCTAGTGACATCAAGGCGTTATTTACAGCGGTTTATGGTTCAATTCGGAACTTTTTGTGAATTCTGGTAGCTGGTCCGCAAGCATCTCTCAGTGACTTACATACAATAAACTCTGTGCCTTCTTTCATATTTTCAAAATATATAAACTTAACCAGTATAAGTAGTATAACGCGAGTAATAGCGCAGAAAAAATAACAAGCACTACGCTTCATATAATTGTTCGCCTTGCAGAATTAGTTTGGATGTGTAAGACCAATGTAATGAAACTCTTCTATAATTCAGTGATTACCTA